>JAWWNI010000825.1:600000-830139 GCA_034642065.1 Darevskia nairensis | reverse complement strand
TTAATCTGTGGAACTTCCTCCCACAGGAGGCAGGGATGGCACCAACATGGATGTGTTGGACAAATTCACAGGGGGGGGGGAGGAGGCAGAACCAGGTAGGCCCTTGGCCTGAACCAGCAGGCAGGCTCTTCCTGCATTCTTATGGAGCCTCCAGGTCCAGAGGCAGTCTACCTCGATTCCCTGCTCCTTAAGGGGACTTGGCCACTGTGGGAAGAGGAGGCAGGACCAGGTGGGCCCTTGGCCTGACACAGCGGGCGGGCTCTTCGGATGCTCTTATGCCACAGCGCCATCAGCTCCAAGAATGAATTAGCCGTGACTTTCACGGAGCACCAGAGCTCCAGGCTGCCCTGCCCTCCAGCTCAAAGGGCCTTCCCCTGCCTGCAGGGAGGGCGTCAGAAGGAGCCAGCCATCCTAGTCTCCCTTTGGGTCCTCTCCCTCCCAGGTCGGGTGAGAGGGATTAGCTGTTCCTGCTCCCGGTGCCAGGCTTTTGGCTGGGTCAGCCCGCTTCCTTGTGATCAAGTTGGCAAGAGCAGCCGAGCGAGTTCTTTGTCCGCTGGTCAAGGGAGGAGCCTCCGCTCTCGTTTGAAGAGGTTCTGGATCGGGGCTGATGACTCGTTTGCGCTCCAGGGTGTGATCCAGCTGGGGGTCAGGTTGGAGCTCCCAGAGATGGGCAGGACCCCAACCCCCGGGAGACAGAGGGAAGGGTGTGCCCTTTTGTAGGCTGGCTGCCCCAGGCTGGCACATGGTGGATCAGCGCTGTGGCACCGGGCCTGGCATGCTTCTCTCTGGCCAGCTGCTCGGATGTGCTGTGGGTTAGATGTCACGGGGAGGGGGGGCAGGATGAGTGCCGGGCCTGACCAAGGGCTAGGACTTCCCTTGATCTGGACACTCGACACTTTTTGCCAACCAGGAAAGCAAAGCAGGGGCCATCCATCCCCAAACGATCTGGGTGGAATTCAGACCTGCTAAAACTTTCCCCTTTCTCTATCTGTACAGTTCTTGTCCCCCCCCCCCCCGCATGAGCCAGGAGGCAGCGGCTTTGTGGGCATCTGGGAAAGGCCACGAGGGTGCCATTGCACCCATAGGTGCCCTGTTGGCTACCCCTGCAGGAAAAGAAGCTGAAATAATAATAATAATAATAATAATAATAATAATAATAATAGTTTGGAATTGATATCCCGCTTTATCACTACCCAAAGGAGTCTCAAAGCAGCTCACATTCTCCTTTCCCTTCCTCCCCCACAACAAACACTCTGTGAGGTGAGTGGGGCTGAGAGACTTCAGAGAAGTGGGACTAGCCCAAGGTCACCCAGCAGCTGCATGTGGAGGAGGGGGGATGCGAACCCGGTTCACCAGATTACGAGTCCACCGCTCTTAACCACTACACCACACTGGCATGAACACACATGAAGGCAAGCTCTCTGATGACCTGGAGAACTCTGTCTCTGAGTCCCAGGTGTGTGCGGATTGCCTGGAAAGATGAAAGGGGAAGGCACTCTGCAGGAGCTCAGAGGCACTCTCGGTATGTTCTGCACAGGGCTCGATTTCCTCAAGCAGAGACGGGATCTGAGGCAGTTAGCAAGTCCAGCTCTGCTCTTTGAGGCTCTTAATTCCAGGCGCAGGTGAACGGGTTGCATTTGCAAGGTGCCGATGGATCTCTGCCCATGCTCAGAGGTCCTTTCTTCTTCTTTTTCACTTTGCATTTCACCGCACTCATATTGGGCACTGGAAACGTTTTCCTGGTTCTTGTAGGCCAGTTCTGGGCCCCATAACCTAGAACCACAGAATCGGGAGGGAGCCCAAAGGCCTTCCAACGCAGGGATTTGCGGAGAAGCTGGGAACGAGCCTTTCTGGGAATCCCCATGCAAATGGGAAAGGGTGCAGCCGGCCCCAGCAGCAGCTCCACGCTCTGAAAGCTCAGAGAAGTTCCTGCCCTGGTGTTACAAAAAGAGCAAAACACTCTGTCTTTGGCTCCAGGCCTCTTAGGCTTTCGCAACAGGGGATGGAGCAACCTTCTCCGGTGGCTGTTTCTTCCTGGGACCTCCATGCAGGTTCCTGACCCAATTTATTACGCAAAGGTAACTCAAGGCTACCACCTCCTGCCGGAAGTGGGCACTGCAAGCCAGCGAGTTTCCCCCATAGAATCAGGAAACTGGAAGGGATCCTACGGGTCATCTAGTCCAACCCCCTGCAATGCACCTGCAATGCACCTTGATGGTGTTTCCTGCTTGGCAGGGGGTTGGACTGGATGGCCCTTGTGGTCTCTTCCAACTCTAGGATTCTATGATGGAACTCACTTCCAGGCTGAAAAAAACCCAAATAAATAAATTAAAAACACACACACCACCCTGGGCCTTTTCACATGACAAATGTTGTGGAGCATTGCTTTATATCTTGCTTTTGTTGTGCTATAGCACAAGTGTGCCCCTCTTGGCAGCAATCATGCCGTTGCATCGGGAAAACATTGGAGAATAACTTATGAAGTGAAACGTTGGGGGGGTAGTCCAGTATAAATCCCTCGGGAAAGCATTATTATTGCATAAATGGCATGCAAGATCTAGGAGTCTTGGTAGACCACAAACTTGACATGAGTCAACAGTGTGATGCAGCAGCTAAAAAAGCCAATGCAATTCTGGGCTGCATCAATAGTATAGCATCTAGATCAAGGGAAGTAATAGTACCACTGTATTCCGCTCTGGTCAGACCTCACCTGGAATACTGTGTCCAGTTCTGGGCACCACAGTTCAAGAAGGATACTGACAAGCTGGAACGTGTCCAGAGGAGGGCAACCAAAATGGTCAAAGGCCTGAAAACGATGCCTTATGAGGAACGGCTTAGGGAGCTGGGTATGTTTAGCCTGGAGAAGAGAAGGTTAAGGGGTGATATGATAGCCATGTTCAAATATATAAAAGGATGTCATATAGAGGAGGGAGAAAGGTTGTTTTCTGCTGCTCCTGAGAAGAGGACACGGAGCAATGGATTCAAACTACAAGAAAGAAGATTCCACCTAAACATTAGGAAGAACTTCCTGACAGTAAGAGCTGTTCGACAGTGGAATTTGCTGCAAAGGAGTGTGGTGGAGTCTCCTTCTTTGGAGGTCTTTAAGCAGAGGCTTGACAGCCACCTGTCAGGAATGCTTGGATGGTGTTTCCTGCTTGGCAGGGGGTTGGACTGGATGGCCCTTGGGGTCTCTTCCAACTCTATGATTCTATGATTCTACCGGTAGCACGTTCCTTGCGGGAAAAGCACCCCTTGACTTGGAAGCGCACAGAGGGTGGGAGGTGTTGAATCCAACCTGGAGGAAAGCCGCTTTGCGTACGCTCAGAGGCAGCTTCCTTCTCCAGATGCCTGAAGGATAAGGCCATCTAAGGCGATATGATGATGATAATAATAATAATAATAATAAATTTTATTTATAGCCCGCTCTCCCCGGCCAAACCGGGCTCAGAGCCGCTAACATCAAATATATAACATATATTACCATAAAACCAAGCAATCAATTAAAATACATCCTAAAATCAAATCAGGATCAGAGGCACCCTGGCAGGTGATGGGGAGATGTTCTGCTGGTGGGTTTTGCAGAGGCATCTGGCTATGCTTGCGAGAGGAAGGATCCTGGACTCAGACAGGCACCCTTTGGCCTACCTGCAGAGCTCCTCTGAAGGTCTCGCCTGGAAAATCTAGGTGCCGTGCAAAAATTGAAATAACACGAGAGAGGCCTTCCTCCTGTCTCACGAGGGAGAGAGAACAGAGGGAGCTACCTTCTGCCGAGTGAAACCGCGGGTCCATCCAGCTAGTATTGAATGAATGAATTTATTCTTACGGTCACAGACCAGCTTATTAAATCAATAATACAAAAACAATACATTTCAGCACCTTGTTGAAAAATATACGTCAAGAAAAGGAGGATCTCTCTACGCAGCCTTTATAGATTTTAAATTGGCATTTGACCTAATATCACGAGACAGGCTTTGGGAAAAACTTGGCGCCTCTAACATAGACAGACGCCTGCTGTGCCTCATCCGTAGATTATATGAAAATACTCGTGCCCGAGTAAGGTGTGACCGACAGGGCCACCTATCCAGGGAAATTCAAATCCATCATGGCGTAAAACAAGGATGTGTCCTTGCGCCTATTTTATTCAATTTTTATATCAACTCTTTAGTAGGAAAGATGGAAAGAGAAAACGATCACCCCCCAAAGCTGGCTGATATACCTCTCCCACAGAGGCGTAGCAAGCCCAGGTGGTACCCGGGGCGGAATTTTTTTTGTCACCCCCCGACTTTAATTTTAAAAAAATTAAAAAAAAATTAAAAAGTGTCACCCCCCTCTGATGCTGCCACTTTGTGAGGTGTGGGGGTTTTGTGTGTGTGTGTCTATTATCTCTTTTTTTAAAAAATAAAGTTAAAATAATAATAATAATAAAAATTTAGAATTTTTAAAAAAAATTAAAAAGTGTCACACCCCCTCTGATAGTGCCACTTTGTGAGGTGTGGGGGGTTGTGTGTGTGTGTGTCTATTATCTCTTTTTTTCAATAAAGTTAAAATAAAAATAATAATTAAAAAATGATAAAAATTAAATAAAAATAAAAATTAAAAAGTGTCACCCCCCTCTGATGGTGCCACTTTGTGAGGTGGGGGTTGTGTGTGTGTGTCTATTATCTCTTTTTTTCAATGAAGTTAAAATTTAAAAATTTTTTTAAAAAAATTAATTTTTTTTTATTTTTTATTTTTTAAAGTGTCACCCCCCTCTGGGGTGGAACCCGGGGCGGCCCCCCCATTGCTACGCCCCTGCTCTCCCAGCTCTCCTATATGCAGATGATGCAGTTTTAATCTTTTCCAGGGTAGGCCTAAGAAAACTCTTAAGATCCCTTACTGCTTACTGTAAAGACGAACAACTAACAATCCAGCTAGTATTGTCCACACTGACTGGCAGCAGCAGCTCTTGAGGGCTTCAGGCAGGGGACGTTCCCAGCCTCACCCCTGGGAGATGCTCCCTGCAGGGATTGACGTGGAGAACTATCTACATGCAAAGCAGATGTTCCGCCACTGAGCTATCGTCCTTCCCGCATGACTTAAAGAGGAACAGACGAATATTTACACTACAGATTGAAAACAGATTTGTGTTTTTGAAGCAGATTGAGGCCGGTTTCGCTCTCCTGTGGCTTCCAGCCAGGCCAGGAGCCGTCCGGGAAGTTGACATTGACTTCTGACCAAGAATTCTTGACTTCTGGCCTTGGATTCCTGGGTGCTGTTCTGGGTGCCAAAGTCTAAGCAGGACCCCCCCCCCCCGGCCAGCTGGAAGGCGAGCAGAGGAGAGAAACCAGGATGGTAAAAGGGCCTTCTATGAGGGACAGCGGAGGGAGCCAGGAGTTCTGGAGGTTGGAACAGATGGGGTCCTTTGCAATTCTGCAATTCTATTACTTATATTTTGCTATGTCAATAATATGAATATAGCTCAACGATGTTTGCTGTACTAAAAAAACAGAATATATATACCGTATATACTCGAGTATAAGCTGACCCGAATATAAGCCGAGGCACCCAATTTCACCACAAAAAACCTGGGAAAGCTTCATAGAAGCCACTGCCTGCCTCACTCGAGTATAAGCCGAGGGTGGCTTTTTCCACACAAAAAATGTGCTGAAAAACTAGGCTTATACTCGAGTATATAAGTATATATGTATATATATCTATATCTATATCTATATCTATATCTATATCTATATCTATATATATATACCGGTATATAACACAGACATCAATTAACCATTGTGGAAAACGCCAATAATTTTTTACTTGGACTTTGTTACTTGAAGCAACCTGAAGCTGCACTCATTTTATAAACAACCTTAAAATATCAATTGCTTCACTTCTTTTCTTTCCATGGTTCATTGTGCATAACATAAATCCCCGCATATTTTATATAAACTAAACCATTCAGTTTTCCATTATTACACCCATCAAAACTTATTTACGCTGTTGAATTTATCTTAATGCTGCCCACGTTTTCAAATGTACACAATTCCGCCCCCCCCATAAATTCAATAAACGTTTTCCAATCTTCTTTAAACATACGTTCTTCTTGTTTCCCACATTTTAAACTTTGTCCGTCATCATCACCGTTCCGCCCACTTTTATAACACACTGCAAAATGAAACGGTGATAATAAAAGCCGAAAACGGAAGGAGCCCGCGCCATCCATCCATCCATCCATCCATCCATCCATCCTTCCATCCATCCATCCATCCATCCATCCATCCATCCATCCATCCATCCATCCATCCTTCCATCCATCCATCCATCCATCCATCCATCCGCCAAGGGCTGCACTTCGGTCGCCGCGGCGCCAGGGAGCGCTCTCGCTCCAGCCGCGCGCGGGAAAAGGGAGAGAAGGGGCGTGGCTCGGCGGCCGCGTGACGCCATAAAGCTCCGCGGGAGGAGGAAGGCACCATAAGAGCGCGACAACCCGGAAGCGCCTGGGCGCCGCCATATTGCGCGAAGCGCTTTCCAGGCTCCGGGCAGGAAGAAGGAGAGGAAGAAGAAGAAGAAGAGGAGGAGGAGGAAGAAGAAGAAGAAGAAGGAGGAGGAGGAGGAGGAGAGGAGGGGCTGCCTCCCCCTCAGCTCCCCGCCGGCCCAGCCATGTCCGAGACCTACGGTAAAGAGGCGAGGGAGAGAGGAAAGAGGGTCGGGGGGGTGTCTTTCCTGAATAGGTGAGGGGGGTTCAAAGGAGGGGGCTTGAGGGGGCAGCCGGACCAGGGTGGGCCTGGGGGGGGGGGAGGGGAGAAGTTGGGAGGGGCGGGGAGTAAGGCGGATGCTGTCCCTATTGTCATTTCCCTAAATAAGTTTATTTAAATCATCACTTAGATTGTGATGGGCTTTTATCGGGGGTGGGGTCTGTCTTGTGGTGAGGATGGTGTGTGTGTGTGTGTGTGTGTGTGTGTGTGGAGAAGTGTGCTACCCCAAAGGGGCTTTTTATGGAGGGGAGGGCGCCGCTTGCCCCCTGGGTGTGTTTTTAATTGGGGGGGTCTTGGGTTCAGCAGGGGCGGAGGGTGGTTTTTATTTTTTTGGCGGGGGGTTTTGCCTCCCTTCTGCGGAAGGGAGCTATTTCTGTGAGGCAGGCAAGGCCAAGGGGCGGGGGGGGGGCTCCTTCTGAGCTTAGGGATAAGGCGAGGTGTGTGTGGAGGGTGTCGCTGGTTTAGTTTTGTCGCTTTCGCGATGTGTTTTGTGTTCCTGTGTTGAGAACCGCCCCGTGGTTAAAGGGAGGCAAACACACCTAATAAATTATTATTATTATTATTATTATTATTATTATTATTGCCGGAGCAGCTGCTGGGATCTCTACCAGGAAAGAGCGGTGTGTGTGTGT
Source organism: Darevskia nairensis (assembly GCA_034642065.1). Taxonomy (NCBI): domain Eukaryota; kingdom Metazoa; phylum Chordata; class Lepidosauria; order Squamata; family Lacertidae; genus Darevskia; species Darevskia nairensis. Next base: position 822,770 of record JAWWNI010000825.1, on the reverse strand, counting down.
GTCCATGAGGGGAATACTTTTTTTAAAAAAAATAAAATAAAATGAATGTTACACATTTTGCATTTTCATAGTCTAACTGCTCTGTGAGCTTTGGGTGGAGGGCAGTATATGAATTCAATAAATAATATTTGGGGGGTGGGTGGGCTTATCTTGGGCCTGTTGGGGGTTAAAGCAGGCCGTTGGCAATGCTGGGCTTTGGTCTTCTGGGGGAGGCTATTCAAAGGGGCAGGAGAAACAAGGGCTAAGGGCAGCCTTGCACGGCCCAGGTGCCCGCCAGATGTTGTGGGTGCCAACAGCTGTTGTGGCCTGAGCTGACAGGAGTTATTATAACAGGGCGAAGCATCAAGGAGGGTGCCAGGTTGAGGTAGGCAATGAAGGGCCATAGCTCGGTGGTACAGAGAAGAAGAAGAAGAGTTTGGATATGATATCCCACTTTATCACTACCCGAAGGAGTCTCAAAGCGGCTCACGTTCTCCTTTCCCTTCCTCCCCCCCAACAAACACTCTGTGAGGTGAGTGGGGCTGAGAGACTTCAGAGAAGTGGGACTAGCCCAAGGTCACCCAGCAGCTGCATGTGGAGGAGCGGAGAAGCGAAGCCGGTTCACCAGATTATGAATCCACTGCTCTTAACCACTACATCACACTGGCTGCATGCAAAGCATCTGCTTTGCGTGCAGAAGGTCCCGGGTTCAATTCCTGGCAGCATCTCCTGGCAGGGCTGAGAGGGACTCCCTGCCTGAAATGCTGGAGAGCCACTGCTGCCAGTCAGTGTAAACCAGGCATGTCCAACAGGTAGATCATGATCTACCGGTAGATCACTGGATGTCTGTGGTAGATCTCTGGTAGATCAATGGCTCCCCTCAAAGAAGCTCAACAAGATTGGCTCTCCTAAAAAAAGCTCAACATGTTTGCCCTGCACCCCTAAAAAAAGCTCAACAACTTTGACCTGAACCCCCCAAAAGGGGGTAGATCACTGCCAGTCTTTGTGAGTAGATCGTAGTCTCTTGGGAGTTGGCCACCCCTGGTGTAGACAATACTGAGCTACATGGACCAATGAGCCTGACGGTACAAGGCAATTTCCTGTGTTTTCCTAAGGCTGGCTTAGAGATTCTTGTGTCCAAGTCCCTTGTCAACCTGGCAGGATAACTTTGCAATTTTCATACCTGCCACCCCAAAGTGATTCTCTTTGCACCTCCCTCTCACCCTCTTCCAAGAAGGTCACTCAGTGACTTTCCCAGGCACCCAGAAGAGGGGCTGGGTCACAGCCAAGAAACAAAACCTGAGCAAGACTCCCTTTATGTGGAAGAAGGAGCAAGCTTGCTCTTTGCTGCTTGGCAGGGTAGGATCCGAACCAATGGATTCGAGTTACAAGAAAGAAGATTGCGACTCAACATTAGGAAGAACTTCCTGAGAGTGGGAGCTGTTTAACGGAGGAATGGACACCCTTGGGAGTTGGTGGACTTGCCTTTCTTGGAGATTTTTAAGCAGAGGTTGGACCTGCATTGCAGGGGCTTGGACTAGATGACCTTTGGGTGCTTCTTCTGACTCTACGGTTCTACGATTCCCTTTCTCCCACCTTAAAAAAGTGAACGTATTTTTTTTTTTTTGCATTGCAGCTCAGCAGAATTGCTGCCTGTCTTTGTTTTCCTGTTCTCAGAACATGACTCTGTTGTGAACAGAACTCCAAGTGACGCTGGCTGGGCGGGTTGGAGCACATTCGTCTCTCCTCGCCTCCCTTGTGCTCCTAAATTGAGGGAAGCGGGAAGAGGTGGCTGAGGGTGCAATTATGCCCTTTTCCTATTTGAAATCCATCACCTCCCCAGTAATGACCCTCATTATGTTCCATTAAGGAGGCTTAGGTGCCTTTTCTTCCATGCGTGTTTTCGTGTAAGATCAGCCCACGGAAGTCGCACATCCTGGGGAAAAAACAAAAACCCCTGCTGGGGAAAGAAGCAGCGGCAGCCCACATTACAGCCCTAATTATGATACCCTTACTACCTGCATGGCAGGTGAGCAAGATCCAGCAGCAGCATAACCGCCCCATGACAGACAATGGGGTTAGCTGCCCACCCACTTTTGCAAAAGTGCACGGCTGAAACTGGGAATGCTGCAGGAATGTATGGCCTGGCCAAGAACTGGGGATTATGTGTCGTTTAAACACTAACTCATGACAGTTTCTGACCTGACTAATTCAGTGTCTGAAGGCAGGAGAGTGGAACAGTCTCCCTTGGAAGGTGGCGGTGGCGGATTCTCCTTCATTGGAAGTTTCTAAATGGCCATCTGTTGGGGATTCTTTGCAGGGGGTTGGACTAGATGGCCCTCGGGGTCCCTTCCAACTCTACAGCTCTACAGTTCTAGGGCTCCACCTGTCTATAGTCGAGAGATTGATTGGGTATCTGGTTAACCTTTTATTCGGGAACAGGTCCCCCTACACCCCTGAAAATGTTGCCTGTTTTGCCTTTGGAGTGGCAATTTTAAGGAGAAAAGTTTGTGGGAATTATAAGTTAAATTCTTCAAGGGAGCAGACTCTTATCTGACGAAATGTTTGCTTTTAATAATTATGTTACCTGTATAACGTATTTTATTTTGTTTTATGTATTTTGTTTTGTGGTGGCTTTAGCTACACAGATAAATAATAGCTGTAATTCATAACTGTCTGTGAGGCTTCCAAACCGTTCCTTGGGAAGCCAGTGCTAATAATACCTCTTAGTGTTGTAACCCTTAAGTGAACAAATAAAACCCAGTTGAGGGCTGTACAAAACAGTCCTTTTAAATGTATGGGAGGGGGTCCCTCCCTCCCCACACATGGGGGTATCTGCCCTGACTAATGCAGTACCTGAAGAGGTTCTATTGACAGGCACAGCTGTGAAAATGCTGTTTGTCTGGGTGGGAAACAATGGCTGTGGCATCTATAAGTGTGCACAAATGTTCATAATCGCTGCCTCTGCATGATGTGGGGCAGGGTGTTCAAATTGAGCAGGTGCCGGAACGAAAAAATAACTTAATTGCTGCTTGTGAAAGCTGCCCCAGAGAGCCGCTTCTGAATCCTTCAGGGACTGGTGCGCGAATGGAAAGACGAAGTAGTTGATGGGAGCTTGAGAAACTGGGCCCTTCTTGACGTGGAACGTGGAGCAAGAATTCTGAGCCCCTTCGGATTGTAGAGCTGTAGCTGTGTCAGTTCTCCCGCCGCAAAAACAGGGCAAGAGTTCTTCGGTGCTTCCACGTTTGCCCTGCTTTTTTCAGCAAGAACGCCCCGACTCCCGGCTGCTGGGGGTCACGAGTACAAGAGGACTGTGGTGCCCACGGTGCAAGAAGGCGGTTGGATGCAGAGGAGGGATATAAAGACGTTGGCTGAGGATCATTGAAAGGAAAAATGTAATTAACTCTCTGCAAGGCGGAGAGAAGTGTTGAGTTCTGCCACTCTCTCTCAGACATGCCTGTCAGATGGAGCTGAATGCTCTTTGCGGCCCAGCTGGAGAGGACAACGTTTTCCTCTATTCTGGCCGCTGCCTCGCCTCCAACAGCTGTGCACCATCAGCTCCCAAAATATTTTCCTACCGGTAGTAAACAGAGGAGGAAGGCAACAGGGGAGAGTTAATCTTGGGCTGGGGCTAGCAGCTTTTATCTTAAGCAATGAAGGTGTTGATTTTTCCTGGGAGTGTCTGTGAAGACAAGTGGTTGCAGAGTGAGACAAAATAGACTCCTGACCTCACAAATGGGGCCTGTGAATTCCTGACTGCTTCTGTGGCTACCATGCGATGCTGCAGTCGTCTGTGTATCACTGGATGGGGGAATGCCTCTGTTGTTGTGTGAGAGAAAGGAGGGTTGGTGTCCTGCCATTTTATCTACCAACTTACCTTGGTAGACAACTGACCACTAACCTCCTAAGCCTCCTGGCCTGGTCTCTCCCAACCTACCGGTACATTCATTTTTGAGTCTGTTATTGCCAGGGCACTCTCACTCTCTCTTGTTCTCCTTCCAGATTTCCTCTTCAAATTCTTGGTGATCGGAAGTGCTGGAACGGGGAAGTCCTGCCTCCTCCACCAGTTCATAGAGAACAAATGTAAGTTTATTTTGTGTGTCTCCGTCTTTGCGTTCCACCTTCCTAGGCGTGCGTCAGTTTGCAAGGAGTTGGAAGCAAAAAGCCGGTATAACGAAAACAACTTTAAAAGCCAAATTAAAATGACAGAAACAAGAAAGCTAGCTCTGTAGATTAGGTTAAAAATGCACACTGGGAAAACACATGAGAACATAAAAACAAGCTGCTGGATCAGGTTAATGGCTCATCTTGTCCAGCCTCCTCTTCTCACAGGGACCAACCAGATGCCTCTTTTGGAACCAGCAGGCAGGATCCAAGCACAAGAGCAGCCCTCTCCCCTCCTGCGGTTTCTAGCAACCGGTAATGAGATTTTTTAAGGATATGATAGAAAGTGCCTGAATAACAGGAGATGGTGCTGTAAATCTTCTCAGGAAAATGCCACTCTCTCTTTTATCATTGCCCTGCATTTTATCGGAGCGCAAGGCAGATTGATGGAAAGGGTGTGTCTTCTCCCTCCGCCACGCAGAGAGATGAAAAACGTCCTGTTGACAAGGCTGTTTGTAGCTGCCGAGCACTTAAGGCTGGCTAAAAGATGTGAAAGAGTGAGTCAGAGATGGAAGGTAAAGATCCCCGCCATTTCCTTCCTGTGTTGCAAAAGGCTGCAGAGGAGCAACCTAGAGGCCTCTCTTTCCTCCCATCGCCAGCCTTGTGCCCTGCACCTGAATCTGACATCTCTCTTTTCCTTCACCCTGACCATATGAGCCCCCTTTTCTGCTGTCCCCTCTGCCCCAAATCTGTTCAGGTGAAAGAGGAGAGGCAGGCACTGTTCTCTCCAGGGTTTGGGGGACAGGTAACATCTGAATTGCAGTGTCTTATGTGACATGCTAGAAGTTTTATGAAGTTCTTAGGTCTTCCTGTGGCTGCACATGTCTGCCTTCCTGCCTGTTGCTCATCCCCCCACCCCCTTTTCTCTGCACTTTTACAGTCAAGCAGGATTCCAACCACACAATAGGGGTGGAATTTGGATCAAAGGTTGTGAACGTTGGTGGCAAAACAGTCAAGCTCCAGATCTGGGACACGGCTGGGCAAGAGCGCTTTAGGTAAGGAGCAGGATTCCCCATGGGACTCAAAGGGGTCTCCATCCTCATTTTGCAGCTTGGCAAGCTGTCGGGAGGTGGTGGCAGACTCCCTCCCCAGACTCCGTGTCCAGATCTCTGGGGATTTATTTGAAATACTCACCCAAGTGCGCATCGCAGGATTTTCAGTCCCATTGCTCACGAAGCTGCATGATCATCAATCTGCCAAAGACCGGTGGTATTGCTCTCTTTGTTGCACCGCTAATAATAATAGTAATAGTAATAATTTTATTACAGTGGAACCTCGACTTACGAAGTACTCGACTTACGTATTTTTCGACTTACGAAAGGGAAAAAGTGGCCGCGCGCCTACGAATTTTTCAACTTCCGAAAGGAAATCCACTTGGATTTTAGATGCGGGTTTACTCGACTTACGAAGATTTAGATAGGGTTTACTCGACTTACGAAGGTTTACATAGGGTTTTCTTATGAATTTTTCGACTTACGTTTCCAATGCATTCCTATGGGAATGCCGTTTTTCAACCATCAAAATTTTCGACTTGCGAGTGTGCTTTCGGAACGCATTAAATTCGTAAGTCGAGGTTCCACTGTATTTATATGCCACCCATCTGACTGGCTTGCTCCAGCCACTCTGGGCAGCTTCCAACAAAATATTGTTGTTGTTCAGTCGTTCAGTCGTGTCCGACTCTTTGTGACCCCATGGACCAGAGCACGCCAGGCACGCCTATCCTTCACTGCCTTCTCGCAGTTTGGCACCTTGCACCGTGTGTGTGTTTTTAACAAAATATTAAAAACACAAAAAAACACCTGGCCGTTGCACATTGGACCTGCAGAGGTTTTGTAGTCTTCAAGGCAGCCCCATGTAGAGTGCACTGCAGTGATCCAGCCTGGAAGTTTCCGGAGCATGGAGTCCGGGGGTCAAGCCACCTTTCTCTAAAGGGCCTGCGGCTGGCGAACCAGCTTGCCAGGCTTCAGTGCCCCTTCCAGTTCTACTGCTTTCCTGAGTGCAGGATACGAAGCCCACCCGCATTGAATAGAAGCTCAAGGCCTGTATGGATGAGCAGTGGTCGGGGGTGGGCAGGGGGAGCCCCTGTGTCTTGAGAGGGGGCTTCTATCGGCACAGCCCTGTGCATTTTTGCTCAGAAGCAAGCGCCTCCCCCCCCCCGAAAGTCCCTACAGCACCACTGCCTAAAAAGCACGTGTCTGCATCCTGCCGCCTTTCAGCCCCATCCGAGACCATCAACTTCTTTCTCTCTAGGTCGGTAACGAGAAGTTATTATCGGGGTGCAGCCGGGGCGCTCCTGGTCTATGACATCACCAGGTATGTCTCTGCAGTGAATCATACAACAAACGTAACCGGCTGATAATGATAATTGTAATAGCACGTAAATTATAAATAATAATCTCCAAAAACATGCACATAGACCAAATCCAATGTGTGATATAGCATAAACCCAAATCAATCAATATACATGCAATATGTCCATACTAACACTCCAAATAATGTAAGAAAATTCATATATGGAGGTACAATATGAGGATGCAACAGTTCGGTGCCGTCCATACAAGTCAGTTGATAGTTCCAAAAGATGATAAAGCTTAATCCGGCGATAAAGCAGTGTCGCACCAGTCCAAAACATAAACTTGATATTTCAACATAGAATCGGAGCACTCAGAAGACAAGGATATCCGGATTATTGTCCCTGTTTCGCCTTTATGGCTTCATCAGCAGAGTGAATACAGTAGAAGATAATATAATATACAAGCAGAGACCGTGCAGGTACTCTGAAGACTTCAGGGAGTTTTGCAGCCGAGTGGGGATTCGAACCCTGGTCTCTCCCAGGTCCTGGTCCTCATTTAGTCCCCAGAGCAACCCTGTGAGCTCTGCCAGGCCCTAGTCTGACGCACTAACCACTTGGCGCTCTCTTTTTCCTCCTGCCTGCCTGCCTGCCTGATGGGTGCACTTCTCCCCCCCCCCCCCCCAATTTTGGTCCCGTATTGCAGCAGAGAGACGTACAATGCCTTGACCAACTGGCTGACGGACGCCCGGACTCTGGCCAGCCCCAACATAGTCATTATTCTCTGCGGCAACAAGAAGGACCTGGATGCCGACCGGGAAGTCACGTTTCTGGAAGCATCTCGTTTTGCTCAGGAGAACGGTAACATCTGCAAGGGGGGTGCTGGTGGGGTGCTGGGGTGGGGCAAAATCGACAAATCCATGGAGGAGAAGCCTGTCGATGCCTCTGCTGTCCTCTGCAGTCGGAGGCAGCTATGCTTCTGAATCCCAGTTGCTGGAAACCGCAGGAGGGGACAGGGCTTGTGTTCAAATCCTGGTTGCGGGCTTCCCATTGGAGCATCTTATTATGTTAGTGGGAGAAAAGGATGGCGGACTAGACGAGCCCTTGGCCTGATCCAGCAGCCAGGCTCTTCTTTGGTTCTTATGGAACCTCCAGGTCCAGAGGCAGTCTATCTGGATTCTTTAGGGATATTTGGCCCCCGTGAGAGCAGGATGCCGGACCAGACGAGCCATTGGCCTGATCCAGCGGACTCTTCTCTTGCTCTTAGCTTGCAAGTGGTTCCTTCCCTTCCTCCCCTTCCCTTCCTCACCTCCCGTTGGCCGTTGCAGCTGCTCGTTCAGGGCGTACCGTGCTGAGGTGCTGCTGCTGCGCTTCCTTCCTGTACCGCCTTTGTGGTTGCACCACCAAGGAGACAGGTTGGGGCGGTCGACTGAGCTGTGCCTGGCAGGGGGCTGCTGAAGTGCCGCCACAAGGTGGCTTGGGGGCTGCCCCTCTCTTGGCTTGCAGAAGGCAGCTCAGCCACTAGGTTCCTGCGCCCTCTCAGCTTGTTAATGAGTAATGGCATTTTGTGACTCCTGCAGTTGCTAACGAGGAGGTAGAGGGTGGGAGACCTGCAGTTTTTAATTCAGGTTTTTTTTTTAAAGCCCCTTTCTTTTTGCTCTCATTCTCCCTGGGAAATGCCCCCCCCCCGGATTTGGGAGGAGGAGGGGCTGCCCCCTCTCACCCTCTTTTGCTTCATCTTCCAAGGCTGGGAAAAATTTACCTTCTGTTTTTCTTTAACCTGGCAGAGTTAATGTTTCTCGAGACCAGCGCCTTGACCGGGGAGAATGTAGAGGAAGCTTTCTTGAAATGTGCACGGACCATACTGAACAAAATTGAATCAGGTACCTCGGGGGTTTCTTTTCCCCCCCTGACTCCAAACAAAAATGAATGCCGTTTCCCACTGCCATCCCGGATTGTTGATATCCCTTAAATTTCCCGGATTTCAAAGGAAGCAGCTCCTCTCCCTCCCTGCCGGCCAGGGAGGCTCCTCAGCTGCGTTGCTCGGCTGCCAATAAGGAGTCTGAGACCGACTGGGGGCGGAGCTTGCATGCCTTGTGCAGCCAGACCCTCACGCCCAACCAGACAGACAGCCTGCCTGCCATCTACGCGCTCGCTCCTTTGCTCACCCGTTCACGCGCAGCCTCTGGAGCGCAGGGTGGCGAGGCTACTTGGTGCCATTGCACTGCCCTCGCGGCATCCCTTATTTTCAAATCCGAAAGTTGCGGAAAATCCCTTATTTTCAAATCCGAAAGTTGATAGCTATGAGAAGAAGCCCCCACCCCAGGCAGCTTCCACCCACAACGGGCCTATAGGGAAGACTGAATGCTTTTCCATCCACTCATCTCTGCTTTGGAGCTGATTTCACCCAGTCACAGTCCTTTGGCCATCCCGAAAATGCCCACAAGTCAATTCTTTGAAGATCAGAGCACAGTTCCCAAGCTCACAGCACCCTTTGAGTTGCTTTGCTCCATACTTCCTGTTGAGAAGTGGTTCCAGGCAGTGTCCTACGGGCAAAAATGGCTGTGACTTCCAAGGGGTTCGTTCATTTCTCTCTCTCCCCCTTCGGTTATTTTTAAAATTATTATTAGCATATATTTTATTTATAGCATAACAAAGTATGATAGGAAATGTCACATAAAATAAAAATAGAAAGTGTTACGGAAAAATTCTGGGGTGAGAGATTACTCAACAGCCCAGCTCATCGGGGTGCAAGTCCCCCACAGGTCTTAGGCAGTCAGTAAAAGAAGGAAGTTCCAGCCAAGTAATTTGGAGCAAAACAGCAGTCAGTAGACCACGATCTTTATTGTTGCGCAACAGGTTCCCACACGGAGTAAGAGCCCCGAACATAGGTCTTTTAAGACCTTCCTCCCCTTCCTATAATACCTTTCCAGAAGCATCATTGATACATCACTGATACATCATCAACATGTCACAAAGGAGGAGGGTGATATTGAGGTTACCCAAGTTCATCAACTTGCTCCGCTTATCAGATTAAGTACCCGCCACCCAAAGAACAGTAAAACTATCTATGCATATCCTTGCCTTCCTGAGGATGGGTTTTGGGAACACCCAGCCTCAGCAAACCAATGTATGGTGTCTGTGTCAATGGTCATTGTCCTGGCCTTAGTTAGAGGCAGTGGTGGGGACGTGGGGCTTTGAGGAAGTCATTTAACTGCCCCCCCTCCTTTCGAGAGCCAGTGTGGTGTAGTGGTTAAGAGCGGTAGACTCGTAATCTGGGGAACCGGGTTCGCGTCTCCGCTCCTCCCCATGCAGCTGCTGGGTGACCTTGGGCTAGTCCCACTTCTCGGAAGTCTCTCAGCCCCACTCACCTCACAGAGGGTTTGTTGTGGGGCAGGAAGGGAAAGGAGAATGTGAGCCGCTTTGAGACTCCTTCGGGTAGTGATAAAGCAGGATATCAAATCCAAACTCTTCTTCTTCTCTTCTCTTCTCTTCTTCCTGGATTTCACAGAAATGCATATCTATCTAGAGCTAAACATATAGGAACAGAATTCCCCTACCAAAATTGAACACAATAAATTAATACTGCCAAGTTCCAAGTAACACAGATTCTTCAGTGCATCATGAAAAGGCTCAATTTTTTAATTAAGAAATCATCTTTTCCCCCCCTGCCCTCTCTGCTTCTCGCCATCTGTGTGAGCTTCACAGTGCATGCTGTGTCCCAGATTTTAGTTCCCCTGTTCTCTCAAGGCTGGTGTTGTCATATCCCCCAATTCTGTCAAATAATAATTCTGACAGACGTTGCGTTAGATCCCTGTCCTCTTCATGCACAGTTCCTTTAATATACTGAAATGGGAAAATTCAAGGATCCACGTGGAGCATAGCCAGTTAATGCTTCCATTTCCACTGCTAGATCTTCCCAGAATTTCCTGATTTTGGGGACACATCCAGAATGTACGTTGTATCTCAGAATTTGCCGCTTTACACCTCCGGCAAGGCTTTACTGTTCCATATATCCAGTTAAGACATTTAGGCACCATGTTAGGCTCCAATGGAAAAGAAACTTGAAGAAACTTTATTTTAGGGTTGCAGTAGCTGTTTGTGTGCAGAGCTGCATGCCAAATCCAATTCCATTTTTTTTATATAAAAAAGATATTTATTGGTTTTTAACAAACTCAAATAAACAACATACATACAGTAAATACGAAAACATAACAAAAACATAACAAATACATAGTACATAAACAATAACACAACATGCATCAGATTTTACCTTTCATCTTGTGTAATCATGTTGGGGTGACTTCCTCACGTCTCCCCTACTGCGTTTCATTGTCAATCATCTTTAGTAATTTCCTCTTATCTTTAAATATTTTTTCTTATTATAACTTATGTTCTCTTCTTCTATACGTCTTAACCAAAAATCTTACATCTATATTACTTAATCCTATTTTTCTAATCTGTAAGCTGTCATTTCTTCCAACTTTTTTCTATCTTTAAATCTTACAATAGTCCTTTAAATATACTTTAAATTTCTTCCAGTCTTGTTCCACCGTCTCCTCCCTCTGGTCGCGTAGTCTCCCGGTCAGTTCGGCGAGTTCCATAAAGTCCATCATTTTCATCTGCCAGTCTTCTATCGTAGCTAGTTCCTGTGTTTTCCAGTTCCTTGCAATCAAAATCCTAGCTGCTGTTGTGGCATACATAAAAAAGGTTTGATCCTTCTTAGGGACCTCTTTGTTCACAATTCCAAGTAAAAAAGCTTCTGGTTTTTTGACAAATGTGTTTTTCAACACTTTTTTCATTTCATTATAAATCTTTTCCCAGAAAGCTTTTATCCTTGGGCACGTCCACCACATATGGTAAAATGTCCCTTCCAGCATACCAAATCCAATTCCAACCGTCTGACGGAATGTCCAAAATCCATTTTCCTGCTACGTTGGTACTAATTTCTTGCAAGATCTGCCATAGATGCAAAAGAATTTCACAGGGGTTCACCTTGGATGGAACATCAAGGGCGGCCTTAGAGCGCCACTGTAGCTTGTATTCATAAGGCCTTTGGGGCACCTGGAGATGGGGCTGGGGGCCCGATGGAGGCTTCCGGGCTGCCTTTCAGGGTCCCCACAGGCACAGAGTTGGGGATTCCTTTGAGAGGAGGGGCAGGCGGACGACTTGGTCGCTCTTGGCAGGTCTTCTCCTGCAGCTGCAGGGAGTGTTGGGTGCCAGAAGGCACAGAGAAGGTGGCCTCTCTTAGCTTGGGCTGCCGAGTGTGCAGGGATCCTGCCAGACATAGGCTTGGAAGTTGCTTCCTTGCGGCACATAGAGCCGAGAACCAGTGATGCCGGAGGAGGGGTTTTATCAGGACCAAACTCCATCAGACTGGAAGCAAAGCAGCTCCACTGCAGGGCTTTCAGGCTGTTTAGAATCGGAGAATGGTAGGATTGGAATGGTAGGATTTGAACAGGGAGAAATGTAAAGTACTACACTTGGGCAAAAAAATGAAAGGCACAAATACAGGATGGGTGACACCTGGCTTGAGAGCAGTACATGTGAAAAGGATCTAGGAGTCTTGGTAGACCACAAACTTGACATGAGTCAACAGTGTGATGCAGCAGCTAAAAAAGCCAATGCAATTCTGGGCTGCATCAATAGGAGTATAGCATCTAGATCAAGGGAAGGAATAGTACCACTGTATTCCGCTCTGGTCAGACCTCACCTGGAATACTGGGTCCAGTTCTGGGCACCACAGTTCAAGAAGGATACTGACAAGCTGGAACGTGTCCAGAGGAGGGCAACCAAAATGGTCAAAGGCCTGGAAACGATGCCTTATGAGGAACGGCTTAGGGAGCTGGGTATGTTTAGCCCAGAGAAGAGAAGGTTAAGGGGTGATATGATAGCCATGTTCTAATATATAAAAGGATGTCATATAGAGGAGGGAGAAAGGTTGTTTTCTGCTGCTCCAGAGAAGCGGACATGGAACAATGGATTCAAACTACAAGAAAGAAGATTCCACCTAAACATTAAGAAGAACTTCCTGACAGTAAGAGCTGTTCGACAGTGGGATTTGCTGCCAAGGAGTGTGGTGGAGTCTCCTTCTTTGGAGGTCTTTAAGCAGAGGCTTGACAGCCACCTGTCAGGAATGCTTTGATGGTGTTTCCTGCTTGGCAGGGGGTTGGACTGGATGGCCCTTGGGGTCTCTTCCAACTCTAGGATTCTATGATTCTATGACCCCAGGGGTCATCTAGTCCAGCCCCCTGGATTGCAGGAATCGGCGCTTTACCAGTACAGACTTTTTTTTTGAGCTTCAGATAGGGGTTTTTTTTGAGCTTCAGATAGGAGTGGCCCTGCAGAGCCAGGGTTTGGATTCCGTTTCCCAGCCACGGCACAGTACCTGGCTTTCCTTAGTCCCGTCTCCGCCAGGCAACCAGGGCCTTTGATGGGCAGCCTTTCAGTTAGGAGAGAAGCCCGTCCTTCGGCTTCCTGCCTGTTCCGGAAGTGCAAAAAAGCATTGTCTGGGGAGAAGCGCTTGGGAATCAGGAATGGCCTGGCTGCGGAAGGGCAGTCTCTACAACCTGCCCCCGAATTGCCCCGGTGACTCTGCCTTTTTCTCCCCCTGCCCTCCCCACACCCTGCCAGGTGAACTTGACCCGGAGAGGATGGGCTCAGGCATCCAGTACGGGGACGCCTCCCTGCGACAGCTGCGGCAACCGCGAGGGACCCAAACACAGACCCGGCAGCAATGCAACTGTTAGAGCATGCCTGGAAACTGCCTTGCAAGGTAAGCTGGGCGGGAGGGGGAAGGAGGGGGGGGTTGTGGAGGAAGCCCCACCGCAGATGCTCCTGTCCAGGGTGGGGGTGACGCGCTCTGGCCATGTCCCAAGGGAGCTGAGCGCAAGGGTGGCGGAAGTGGGCCTGGACCCTTAAGGTGGGGGTAGGATGTGGGGAGTCCCTCCCTCCGATGTCCCTGCTTCTCCACAATTGCGCATGGCATGGGGAAGGCGGAGACAGAAAAGTCTCTTCTCCCTGCCACTCGCGGACATCGGATGAAGGCGAATGCGGGAAGATTCAGGACAGATAAAAGTTGTCATTCATGTGGTTCATAGTTGACCTGTGGAACTCACTGCCACAGGAGGAAATAAAGGTCAGCTACCTCGATGGCTTGAGAAGAGGAGGAGGCAAGTTCCTGGAGGAGGAGAGGGCTATTGGTGCCTACTGGCCAGTATGGTTGGAGGCAGCAATGCTTCTGCGAGAAGGGAGAGGGCGCTTGTCCTCGGATCCTGCTTGCGGGATTCCCATTGGGGGCATCTGGTTAGCCACTGTGAGAACTGGATGCCGGACTAGACGGGCCACTGGCCTGATCCTGCGTTCCGGCTCTTGTTCAGTCCTTATGGAACCTCCAGGCCCAGAGGCAGTCTATCGCCATTCTTAGGCTCTTAGGGGTATTTGGCCGCAGCGAGAGCCGGACGCTAGACTACGTGGCACCCCTTTGGCCTGATCCAGCGGGGCTCTTCTCGTGTCCCTATGTTAATGAGGCACCTGTTACCTGCAGAGAGGAAACTGAGGCAGGCGACTTAGCAGCCAGGCCCCGGAGTGAAGCAGGAGATGCGTTCCTGGCGGCTGCTGTTCCCTAAGCTGCTTCTCTCCCCCCCCCCCTTTCTTGTCTCTCAGTGCTGGGACTCTGCCTGCTTTGGACCCAGGGCCGTACAAAGCACTGCCGCCGCCACCTCCTCCTCTTCTGCTCCCCGGGACGACCTGCCCCGTTGGCCTCCTCGCTCTCCCAAGCCTTCGCCCTCCATCTCTGCGCTGCTGCTGCTGCCGCCTCCTTCCTCCTCGCCTCCCTCCCCGGAAAGAAGCTTGGCAGGAGCTCCGCTGCCAGGCAGGCATCGTGCGGGAGGAGACTCTGGCGCCGGTCGGTTGCTTCTCCCTGGCACCGGCCGAGAGCCCCCCACTCCTCCTGGCCTCCTCCGTGACTCTTGGTGGCTTTGAGGTCAGTGGGCTCCGTGCTGACGGCGGCGGCAGGAGGAGGAGGATCCACAAAAGAGTCCGAGAAGGGGGGTGTTGGTGACACTTTGGAGATATTTAACTTGCCTTCCCCCCCAACTCCCTCCAAGTGAATCTTAACCCCCCCCCGCCCTTTTGAGGAGAATTCGGCCTGGTTGGAGGCGTTTTGACGGGGCAGAGTGGGGGCCGCCGCCTCTGCGGTTCCTTCATAGGAATATTCTGCCTGGGGAGCCAAACCAGACAGACCCTCTTCCTGAGCAGCCTCTATGGGCCCCCCCCTTCCGAGGGTGGGACCCAGCTTGAATTTGCACGTCCGTGGGTGTGTATTCCTCACTGCTTTGTGCCCGTTGGAGGGGGCGCCTTCTGTTTCTCCCAAAGCCCTGGATTCCTTTGCAGGCCCTCCCCTCGCCCGCTCTCCTCCCTCCGGGGCAAGTGGGGTGGGTGGGCCTTGACTGCACAACTCCCGTGTCCCCATCACTTTGCGTGCGAGAAATGTCCTTCCTTGGGGATGTGTGTGTGTGTGTGTGTGAGTTTTGCACAAGCGCCGCTCTCTCCTCCGGATTCCCCTCCGTCCGTCTGAGCGAAGAGTCCACATCTGCAGAGAATGAGCCATAGCTTATGTGTTCAGGAACACCCCCCCCCCCGGTTGCAGGGGGGCGGCGGCCATGTGTATGTGTGTGTGTGTGTGTGCCCCTCCCCTTGCAGCTCTTACGACCCTCCCTTTGGGTGTTGCGAGAGGCTCCTGTGCTTCGAAACCTGTGACCGGGCACCGCTGCGAAATGCCTGCGAGATTTTCTGGCCCGGGAGCTTAAGGCGAGCCCCTTTCCTCTCCCCCCCCTTTGACTCCGCCGCAAGGAGTTATTTGGGTCTTGCCCCCTCCAGCAGAGCCCCCTTCCTGCAGCTTCAGAAATTCACTTCCCAAGCTCTCGCCCTCGAAACCCAGCAGAACTCTTGCACTTCCCAGCCACATCTCAGGCGGGATTGGCTCTGGAAAAGTGCTTTGGGGTGGGCGGGTGTCTGTTGCCTTTTGCAAGAAGGTCTAGGAGCCGGGTATCTCCACCCCCACCCCCAATCTCTCTCTCTTGTAGTGTCTTGTTAGCCCACTTCAAGGGGGGGTCCCATCCCTCCGCTGTCCCAGAGAGTCTTTCTCTGGACGTCTCTTAACCATCCTCGGTCGTTCTGAGTGTCATGGCACCAGCTCAGCCAGCTTTCAACCAAACCAAGCCAAACCCAGCATGAATGGTAACAGGGAAGCCGGGTCTGGGGCCTGGGCGCAGGCCTTGCCTCTGAGCATGGCTGGAGTTCCGTCCCCTCTCCCTCTGCCTTGCCTTGCTTCACAGATACCTGACATGGGTGGGGGAGCCGTTCCTTCTGCTGGAGTATCAGAGGCGCTTTGAGAGACACCCCCCCTTTCCACATCCCCTCCATCAGCTGAGCAACTCCTTTAAAAAAGTCCCAAGAGGGGAGAAGGCAGGCAGGGGGGAGGGTGTGCCAGTGAGAGAGAGCTAGTTAGAATGTTCTTTTGCCTTTTTTAAATACCCCTCCCAAAAGGTATAACGCTTAACTCTGTTATTTATTACTTCTGTGTTGGGGTGGAAGCCCCCGTTGCCTCCTGGGGGTCCCGTCCTCTTTCTGCCCCCATTCCCAAATGCTTCCACACAAACCCGTCTCCGGTGGGCAGGGAGGGGGACGCTGGGAGTGGGGGGGGGGCTCCTTTTATCAATCAACGGTTACGAAAAATAGTTTGTGGCCCAGATGTGCTGGCTGATTTCTCTCCAGTTGCAAACATTCCCTCCAGTTTAAGGCTGTGAAACTTGATTTCTCCTACATAAAATGTTCTTTCGTTTTGTTTTCTTTTTCCAAAATTTCAGACTGGTGGTGCCTTTCTTTCATGCATGAATGCGTGTGTTTGTGTGTGCGTTTGCCAGCCAGGCGGCAAAAGAGCCAGACAGAGTTAAGGAGCCGTCCCATTTGCAAAGAATTTCCATGATGTACAAAAGGGACCCAGGTGGCGCTGTGGGTTAAACCACAGAGCCTAGGGCTTGCTGATCAGAAGGTCGGCAGTTCGAATCCCCGCGACGGGGTGAGCTCCCGTTGCTCGGTCCCAGCTCCTGCCAACCTAGCAGTTCGAAAGCATGTCAAAGTGCAAGTAGATAAATAGGAACCGCTCTGGTGGGAAGGTAAACGGCGTTTCCGTGCGCTGCTCTGGTTCGCCAGAAGCGGCTTTGTCATGCTGGCCACATGACCTGGAAGCTGTACGCCAGCTCCCTTGGCCAATAAAGCAAGATGAGCGCCGCAACCCCAGAGTCGGTCACGACTGGACCTAACGGTCAGGGGTCCCTTTACCTTTACCTTTCCACGATGTACAAAGTAAAAGCAGGAAACATGGGTGGCCAGGCAAAAACCTAAGAACCCAGCCAGATGGGTAGGGCATAATTATTATTATTATTATTATTATTATTATTATTATTATTACTACTACTACTACTACTGAGAACTGCACCTACCCAAGGCTGCATCTTAGGAGACAAGATTGTCTTTCTGGGAAGGATGAAGGTCCCAATTACATCCCTCCAGCCCCTTTCCAGGCTCTCACGCTCGCCACCCCAGAGCATCGTGATATTTGCACAGCGGTTTTCCTGCCACGGCTCTGCATGCACTCTTCCGTTTTCCATCCCATTCCAAGGGGGAAGCTCTTTGCGTAGGCTGGTGGCGAAAGGCCAGTGGAGCCGGCCATCGAGTCGATACAGCCCAAAGTTAAAGCTTGAGGAATAAGAGAGCATCTTCAATTTGGGAACGGTCTCCTGCCTCCCTCCTAAAAACTCCAGGAAGGAGTGGACAAGACTTTCCCTGACTTAAATGACTTGGTTTTCTCTGAGCCTCAGCAGTTCCTGGGAAGGTTTGTTTGTTTGTTTGGGGGGAGAGGGGAGAAGAGAATGAAGTGGTTTCCATGGTGACGGGATGCAGGCACCACTGAGAGGAGCATCCCGCCCCCCCCCCAGTAGCAGCCATGCCTCCCCAGTCCAGTCTGATTAGACACCAGTCTCCCATTGCATTCCTTCTGATCAGAGCGGAAACGTGAGAGATTTAGTTATACAGTGATCCCTCGACTTCCGAATGACCCGACTTACAAGTTTTTCGAGTTGCGAGGGATCAAACCGGCCGCCGCTTCCGAATTTTTTTGACTTCCGATCGGAAGTCGCGGCCGTTTTAGATGCGGTTTCCTCGACTTGCGAAGGTTTTTTCGACCTACGAATGCGTTCTCCCAACGCATTCCTATGGGGACTCGAGTTACGAGGATTTCGACCTACGAAGATTCCGTCGGAACGGATTATCTTCATAAGTCGAGGGTCCACTGTACATGAAGAACCGCTCTTCAGAATGTACGTTGATTGTAATTGCATCTCTGTACGTGGTATTATAAAGCTTGGCAGGTTGGAAATCATCAGAATTGTAGAAGCGGCAGAGTTGGGAGGGACCCCTGAGGGTCATCCAGTCCAACCCCCGGCAATGCAGCAGTCACAGCGAAAGGATCCTTGAGAGACGGCCACCCAACCTCTGCTTAGAAACCTCAAACGAAGGACCGTCCGCCACCTTCCGAGGGAGTCTGTGCCAAGGATGGGGGTCCTGTGACTCTCCATGTGTTGCCAACTGCCAGCCCCATTGAATTCCAGTGTTCGGGGCTGCATGTTCTCGCAACCCCACTGCCGTTGGCCTGGTTTCTAGACCGGTTATGTGTGTGTGTTTGTGCATTAGACACTGGGATCTCTGGAGGTGGGGGGAATGTGGGCAATAAACCAACCGTATTCACAATGTTTTTCCAAATTCAAGGATGATGTGGGGGGAGACTGTGCTGCCCCCCCCCCCCCGATGTTGCTGGAATCTGATGCCAGTCAGCTCAGCCAGAGGTCTGGGAAGGGGTGTGTGTGTGTGCAGTACAGCAACATCCCTAGGGCAGTTTCCACCCTGCACTCACAGTCTGGCTTCAGCTGTGAGAGGGATGGACTGAATTGGGGGGGGGGCACGCTGGTGGGTAACCGAGATGATGCCCCCTCGATGTTCTTGGGCTCCTGACTCCCATCAACCCCAAGATATGGCCTCATGGGAGTTGTAGTCTGCCGCAAACAAACTCTTCCTTGCTTCATCCTAACCTGGGGATGAGACGTCTCGCGATGCCTGTTTTACAAATCTCTGCTGCGGCCGCATTTGGAAGACTGTGTCCAGTTCTGGCCGCCTTGTCTCAAAAAGGATATTGCAGAGTGGGAAATGCTCAGAAAAGCGCAGCCAAAACCCTAGCAAGGGGATGGAGAGACTCCTCTTTGAATCCCAGCTGCTCTCGCACTCGGATCCTGCTTGTGGGGTTCTCTTTGGGGCAACTGATTGGCCGCTGTGAGAACTGGAGGCTGGACTCGATGGGCCCTGGGCCTGATCCAGCAGGTTCTGCTTACATTCCCGTGACACAGGACAGAGCTGGCCGGGAGAGGTTGCCCCTCCTCCTGTGCCCTCGGCTGCCCTCCTGCTGGGAGGGCATGGGCTCATCCTGCAGGCCCTTCCTGGCCAATGGGGCGGGTTAATTCCCCTTCTGCACCCATTGGCTTTCCAGGCACCCTTTGCTCAGCTTGGTGGGGTGTGAGAGACAGAGAAACCGAGAGAATGAGCGCCAACTTAGAGAGTCACACAGAGCCACTGGCTTCATCTTGGCTCAGTGGTGAGGAATAACAGGAGTCACAGCCAAGGAGCTTGAGGCAGGGGCATGGCTTCGCTCCCCATTTAATCTCCAACAACAGCCCTGTGAGGCAGGTTTGTCTGAGACAGGCAGTGACTGGCCCACGGCTGAGTGAGGATTCGAACCCAGGTCTCTCCCAGGTCCTAGTCCCACACACTAACTGCTGTGCCGCACTGGCCCTCCTATTCAGACAGTAAGATCTAGAAACTTGCTTTAAAAAAATTAAAAATTAAATCTGCAGTTGCCAAGACGCTGCATCCTGGTACTTCTGCTGCTGGGGTGTGTGACACCTGCACCACCAAGGCTGCTTGAACCCCCAGCAACAGCCTGCCTCTTTCCCCCCCTCCTTCCCACCGCAGAGGACAGCAGACCCCCCAGCATTGCGAGGGGTTGAGCTAGATGACCCGGTGGGATCCCTGCCAACGCCGCGATCCTATGGCCGGGCGCTGCTGCCCTGCTCCGAAAAGGCGTAAAGAGAAGAAAGGTGGAGCCCGGTAGAAGGAACCCAAGCTTGCCCCCCGAGGGATGGCGAACTACAACTCCCATCCTCCTGGCTACCCCTGGGAGTTGTAGCCCGGGAGCCCCCGATAGGCGCTCCTCTTTGGCCTGCCTCGCAGGGCCGGCGGTGGCGGCTCTCCGCGCGCGCCGCGCTCTGCACATGTTCAGAGAGGCGCCGCCACGCCTCCCCGGCCGAGCCTTTCGTCGGCGGCCGAGGCTCCTCCTCCCCG
Source organism: Darevskia nairensis (assembly GCA_034642065.1). Classification (NCBI taxonomy): domain Eukaryota; kingdom Metazoa; phylum Chordata; class Lepidosauria; order Squamata; family Lacertidae; genus Darevskia; species Darevskia nairensis. The sequence continues at coordinate 802,885 of JAWWNI010000825.1, read as the reverse complement.
CGCAGCCGGGCTCGGGCTCGTCGGGCCGGCGAACAAAAGCGGGAGGCGGCGGCGGCGGCGGAGGAGGAGCGACGGAAGAAGGAGAAGGAGGAGGAGGAGGAGGAGGAGGAGAGGAAGAAGAGGCCTCGCGGCGGCCGGGGGCGCATTGAGGACTAGCCGCTTGCGGGGCGACACCAGATCCCTCCCGGCGCGCCCAAGGTACGAGAGACGGAATGGGGGACCCCCGGGTCACCAGATCGCGCACGCTGGACCCACTAAATCCCTGGACCCCTCTTCCCGGGGGGATTACCGCAATGGCTCCCCCCCGCAGTCCTGGACCCCTCCTCCCGGGGAGCCCTCCCGCAATGGGCGCCCCTCTTTCAAACCCCGGACACCCTCCCCAAACGAGCCCCCCCCCCCAAAACAATCGCGCCGGTCCTCCGGCAAACTTGGGGAAACTCCCGAGAAGGAGCCGGGATCGCCTTTTCCTTGGGGGGGGGGGTGCTTTTGGGTGGCCCTGAGGCTGCTCTGTGTGTCTGGGGGGGGGTCCAGTCCCTCTCTGCCTCTCCTGGTGGCCCCCCTTCCCATCTTTTTATTTTATCTCTTGCCATTCCCACCCCAGCCCTTTCCCCAAGGAGCTGCCCCCCCCCCGCCGTCCTGGTTCTCCCCTTCCTCCTTTAACCCCCCCTACAAGGTGGGTTCGGCTCAATTGAACCTCGTGGCCAAGTCCGGTAGGGGCGGGCGGGATTTGAACCCTTGTCCGCCAGCTTTTATCTCCACCACAACCCTGCGAGGTAGGTCTGGCCGTGAAAGGCAGCCAACTGACCTGGGAGCCAAGTGGGATGATTTGAACCTGGCTCTCCTCCATGCCAAGAGCAGCGGGGGGGGGGGAGGGGGATGTTGGCTATGTGCAGATCTTTGCCTTGACCGTGCCTGCCTTTCTCCCCCCCCCCCCAATTAGGCAAGGGGGCTGAGCACCCCCACAACGGCAACATGGCACCCCCAAGTTCTTATCCGTGAGCTGCCTTCCTGCCCCCCCCAACCCCGCTGAATCCTCCCCGGCCTCAAGATGGTGCCGGCCCCCGCCTGCTCCCGGGACATGCCATGGAGGAGTCGCGCCCCCCGGACGCCGCGCTAGGGTTCTCCCCCTGCCAGAGGATGGGTCGGGGAAGCCAGGGCAGAGAGGCCTGCCCCCTGGAGGGCGAAGGGGCTGCCGTGGGGGGCCTCCTCCTGCTGGCACTCAACGGGCACCCGAAACGCCGCAGGGCAGAGCACGGCAGCGACAACGACGACCCTGCGGGCGAAGGAGCAGCCAAGCGGCACCGAGAAGACCCCCCGGACCCCCGGGTGCCCCCCTCGGGGCGCCTGGCGCTGGACTACGTGGTGCCGTGCATGAACTTCTACGGGATCTGCGTCAAGGACTCGTTCCTGGGGGAGGTTCTGGGCGCCCGGATTCTGGCGGAGGTGGAGGGTCTCCACCACAGCGGCAAGTTTCGCGACGGGCAGCTGGTCAGCCAGAGGGCGGTGCCCCCCTGCAGCATCCGGGGGGATCAGATCGCCTGGGTGGAGGGCTGGGAGCCCGGGTGCCGCGCCATCGGAGACCTCATGGCGCACGTCGACCGGCTGATGCTGCAGTGCGCCGGCAAGATGGGCACCTACGACATCCGCGGACGGACCAAGGTAAGTTCCGGGGGGGCGCCGTGGAATTGTGGCATTGGGAGGGGCCCACCAGGGCTCATCTAGTGCAACCCCTGCAATGCTGGACTCCCGGCTCTCTCTCTGCATGCGCAGAGCGCATTTCCCTCTCTGTGTCAAGTAGGTTCCTACTAGCGCTGGCCTAGAGGGGGCACATCCTGCTTCCGGTGGGTGGGTGTCCGCATTGGCCTTTTGGAACTCTGCACGGGAGCAGAGGACTCTTTTTCCGCTTCGCCCAGGTGCGAGGCGGCAGCGTGGGAGGGGGTTTGGGTCGTGTTGCGCCCGTACTTCCGAATGCACAGTGGGTGCAGGCGTTTAGGTTGGGAAAGCCATCGTATCGCTCTGGAATTGTGTATTTGGAAGGGACCCCCAGGGGTCATCCAGTCCAACCCGCTGCAATGCAGCAATTGCAGCTAAAGAATCCCTGAGAGACGGCCGTCTGACCTCTGCTTAGAAACCTCCGCGGCTCCACCAGCTCCTTGGCAAGTCTTTCCTCATAATAATTGATCTTACCCCCTGAAACAGCAGAAAACAAGCTTGCGCCATCTTTATTCCTGCATGGCAGGGGGCTGGACTGGATGACCCTTGGGGGTCCCTTCCAGGTGTACGATTCTAGAATCACAGAACTGTAGCGTTGGAAGGGACCCTGAGGGTCATCCAGCCCAACCCCCTGCAAGGCAGGAAAATGTCGCCCCACTTGGGGCTCAAACCCACAACCCTGAGGTTCATTGTCTCGATCTTTACCGACGGAGGCAGGCCTTCTATCCCCGCAGCCTGCGATGCAGGAATCACAGCAGGATCTGGGATCTTCCTGGTGCCGCCTGCTTTGCTGTGTGCCTGAAATGTGATGTTGGGGACCAGGAGCCCCCCAAGACTTTCCCCCGCTCTGCGCCCCCCCCAGGAACAGCTGGACCTTGGGAGGAAACGCTCAGCTGCTGCGGAGGCCTGGCGACCTCTGGGCCAACCAGGGCGGGCCTTGGGGGCCCTGGGCCCTCCTGCATTTGGGGTGGGGGTCTGGGGAGGAGGAGGGGGGGCTCCTAGGGCCCCTGGTGTTGCATTTTAAGGGCAGCCTTCCACAACCCACGTTGCCTGTTTCGGGTGCTCGTTGGGGGTCGCTAACTTATCCCACCTGCCAGAGGGAGGTGGAAGCCTTTTCCTGTCTCTGGGGGTGGCGGGGGGGGGGTGTCCTTTTCCGCGTTCCTGGAAAGACAGAAGCAGGCAGAGGCAGTGTCTGTATCTGTTGTGTAATGAGCGCACGGGTAGTTGTGGGGTCCCTGCGCCCCCCTGCCTGGTCTTGGAGAAGGTGGGTTTTGGATTCACTGTGGAATGCAGAGCAGGGAAAGAGTGTCTCTGAGGACGTCTAGGGTGCCTTTCTAAGAAACAGCAGCCAACTCACCCTCCTGTGTTCTTGGAACTGGGGGAGGAGCTGAGCCGCTTGTTATTGTCTTTGTGTGCTCTGTGGGGCAGGGAAGGGGGCTAGACGGTCTTGTGATGCTGCGTCTTATCGTTTCCGCAAAGAACTTTGCCCAGCTCTCTCTCCTGCCGCAACCGGCGCCGTCGTTCTGACCTTCTCCCAGCCCGCCTTTCCCTAAATCGTAGAATCATTGAGTCGAAAGGCACCCCCCAGCGGTCATCTAGCCCAACCCCCTGCAAGGCAGGAAACCTCCAAGGAAGGAGAGGCCGCCACCTTCCCAGGGAGTCTATTCTCCACTGCCGAACAGCCCTTCTTGCTGTCAGAAAGTTCTTCCGGATATTGAGTCGGAATCTTATTTCTTGTAAGTTGAAGCCATGGGTTCAGGTCCTGCCTTCCGGAGCAATCTAGGAACTGGCTTCGTTGCTCTATTGAAAGGGAAAGGGCTCATTTAAAAGGCCATGGATGGTTTAACAGTCCAAGGCCTGGTTAAATGGGAATGGTGCCTGTGAAGTCCCCAGGCGAACCTCCCTGGGGAGAGAGCCTTCCACAAACAGGGAGCCACCCCAGGAAAGGCCCTGCTCTCGTGTGACCTCTCCTTCAGACGGGCACCGGATGATAATCAGAGGATCTGGGTGGGTTCATATGGGGAGAGGCGGCCCTTGAGATATTGCGGTTCCTAGACCAAACCGGCACTTTGGAGGGGGGGCCTCAGAAACGGACTGGCAGCCGGTGCAGTCGGACCGGGATGGGGGTAAGAAGCTTCATCCGCCTTGGCCCGGTGAGCAGCCTGGCCACCCAATTATGCTCCTGCTGGAGTTTCTGAGCCGTCCTTGGAGGAAGCCCCACGCAGAAAACCATAAAAGCCGACAGCTGGGACCCTCTGCCTCAAACGGGCGCTGGGGCTGAGCTGCGAAGGTTGCTTGGCTCAAAGCCATCCCGGAGAGCTGCAGGCGGCTCTTTGCGCCCGGATCGGTGTCAGGAGCCACCCAGGCTGACCCTGCGGCTTTTTTGGCAACCCCGCGTGCCCCCTTTTGTCAAGGTCCCCATCTGACCCCGGCTGCCTCCCTCCCAGGGGGCAAAATTGCTGATGGAAGCCGATTTGCCGGACCAGTGCAGAGCTCTTCCCCTCTCGCCTCTTCCCTCTGGTTTTGCTTTTTCCTGCAACGCTGGCAGGATCCTTTATTTTTGGGGGGTGGGTTGCAGGGGGCTGGGACGGGGGACGCAGCAACCCTGACTCTTTGCACCCCGTTTCCCAGTAGGGAGAGGCATCTGTGAATTCTAGGAAAGGCCCTGGCTGCCTTCATCTCTTTCCTGGAATCCAGAGAGAAAACTGCAGGCCTCCAGCTGTTTCTGAGCTGTGATGCCTCCCATTCTCCCTGCCTCCTGGGAGGTGGAATCTGATCGCATCTGGGGGCATTTGCTGCGGGCGGCATAATATTTCTTTTTTTGGGGGGGGGGCGAAGGTGGGGTAGAGCCAGTGTTAGAAACTCAGATTTATAAGCGAATCGGAATGCCTGGGTGCCATTTTTTTCTGGCGACGGAATTTATTGTGATTTGTTTATTATTCATTTCATTCTATGCCGCTTCATATTTTAAACCTTGAAGCGGTTTACAACACATTAAAACATCAAATGAAACAATCCAGAATAAATCAAATTCTAGCTCCAAGGAAAATATTTCAGATCTAAGTGACATTTGGCTTTCTCCATATTTATTCACCTACTTAATTTCTAGAGCTGCCCCATAGCAGAAGTGTCTTAGGTTGTGGTGTAGTGGTTCGAGTGTCGGACCTGGGAGATCAGGGTTCGAATCCCCACTCTGGCATGAAGCTCACTGGGTGACCTTGGAGTCCGTTGCAGCCTCTTAACCCTCCCTCGCAGGGTCGTCGTGGGGATTAACTGAGGAGGGGGGTGAACCACGTGCCAACCTGGCATCCAGAGATCTCCACGGGGTTGCAGTTGGACCCAGGGCAGTTGCAAAACACGCCTGGCGTGTTTTGAACTCTGCACCGAGCAACCCTGAAGCGTGCCTGTGCTCTGGGAGCTGCACCACTGCGGGGCTGGCTTGAGGGAGGCATGTTCAGTCCTCTGCTCTTGGGGGGCTGGTGGGGTGGGGGTGGGGGTGCCTGGGAGGTGACCCAAGAGCCACCTTCAGGGACTCGAAGGGCTGCTGCAGGGAAGATGGAGAAATCTCGTTTCCGGCTGCTGTGGGAGGGCAGGACTCGAACCCGTGGGTGCCGGCGACAAGGAAGGAAGGGGTTGGATTCCTGCATTGCAGGGGGTTGGACTAGATGGCCTCTGGGGGTCCCTTCCTTGTGGCAACTGAAAGGCAAGCATATTAATTGAGGTGGAGCCCCCAGTGCCTTCCCCTAATGCTGATGCCACAATAAAATCCACAGGAGCCTCTGTTTTTACTGCAGAAGCTGAGGCCTCCCCTCCTGCCCCCCCCCCCAGCTTCCATGGGGCTCAGCTGCGTTGGCCCCCTTTTCACTCTTTGGAAAGTGCTCCTGCACAGACGCACCAGGGCGTCTGGTGCAGGAGACTTGCCTTGGGCATGTTCCCACGCTGCCAGGGGAGTGTGTGTGTGTGTGGGGGGGTTTCCTCCTTACTGGGTTGCTGCCAGGATTTTAAAGCAGGTGCAGAAAGGGGGCAGGGGGAGAAAGCCCAAAGTCCTGGACTCCAACCCCCCCCCCCAGAAAAAAAGCGGGGAGCAGCTGGGTGAGCCGATCCGATTTTATATTTTTATTCTGCTTTTCAGCAAACCCTGATGATTCCCAATGATTGACAATAGCATTTCGAAAAGCCACAGAGATCAAACGCAGCGGCAGATTCGTCGCAGCAATTAATGCCGTTCGGTAAAGTCGCAGTGTTGCCAGGATACTTCCTCCAGAACGGTGGGAAATGGTCCAGCGGCTGCTTATCGCATCCTTTGTTCCCCCCCACGCCCCCACTGCGGTGGGTGCAAAAAATGGGGCCTTGCCAGCCTGCCAGACCTGCTTTTTGGCTTGACTCAAGGCTCCTAGCGAAGGGGAAACCGAGGCACAGCAGGGCCCCCCCCTCCCTCCCCGCCGCCTCCTGGAGCGCGAAGGGGCTCATTATCTCGAGGCGTCTAAGGGCAGAGCTGTGCCGTGTCCTCGGCTGACCCCGCCGGCAGCCTTCCACGCTTTGGTCCGAGAGCGGATCCTGCGTCACGGGAACTGCATGTCCTTGGTGCTCGAGGGAACAGGACGCACCAGCCTTTTGCCGTGGGGGGTGGGGGGAGAGATTACAGCCTCTCGCCTCCTTCTCTGCCCCCCCCACCTTCTGCTGTGGCCTTTCTTGCAGGGTTGGGAAGCGGTGGGAGTTTGGGCCCCTGGCTTTTCTTGCAACCCCTTCAGAAATCCCCACTTGATTTTTGTTTGTTTGTTGGGGGGCAAAGATCTGTGGGGAAAGGTTTGGCCCCCTGCCCAGCGCCTCCCTCCTGGCCAGGCAGCAATCTGTGACCCTTTCTTCTCTCTCTCTCTCTCTCTCCACCCCCCTCTCCAAAATCTCCGGTGTCAGCCCTTTAATAGTAATAATAATACCCATTTCATAGCCAATTTTCACTGCCTTCTTCATTTCTCAATCTTCCTTCCCCCCTCCCCCGGATTTCCTCTCCAGGGCTTTGACTTTTGAAGTAGTTTTGCTGCTCCCCCGCTTTCCGTTTTAGCAGCTGAGGGGGGCCCCTGGGCATACGCAGAATTCCCTTTGCTCTGGGTTCGAGGAGCCCTAGAAAGGTGCCGCGTGTTTCGGATTTGCACGAGAGGCGTTTGTGGGAGCGCACCCCCTCTTTTGTCACGCAGGGGCGAGGGGCTGGCAGTGCGGGGAAGAAGCACCCCAAGGAAGCTGTGGGGGGGAGGGAGCAAGCTCTTGGGGCCAGGAGCCCCCTGGCGGCCTTGGGGACCCCTCCCCAAACTGTTCTCAGGATGGAGGCTTGGCTTCTGCTGTGCTCAAAGGCAGGGGAGGTTTGTTCTGATTTTTCATAAATTATATTGAATTGTTTTTAATGTGCTTTGATGCAGTAACCTACCTGGGAAGGGCGGGTTATCAATATATTATCAATTATCAACTACCGGTACTTTAATTATTTTCAATTATTTTTATTACCAATTGTTAATCATTGTTAATTATTTTTAAAATTATATTCTAAATAATAATAATAATAATAATAATAATAATAATACAGTAATATTATAAGGCATGTGGGCTCGGCGTGTTTACGCGGCGCTTTACTCCACAGCAAACAGGAGGAGGGCCGCAGGGCTTGGCGCAAACTTTGCAGCCAGGTATTCCGCTTTGGCTGGAGAGGGCTGCTGACGGAGGCGGGCGAGGGTGGCCCTGCCGGCGGGGCTGGAGGGCGGATCCTCCAGCAGGGAGGAGGCTCCAGGCGCAGGATGGCATGGCGGAGGCAGACGAGAGCAGCAAGCTGATGCTGGGAGGCGCCGCATCCAGCCTCTGCCTTTTCCCTGGCGCCCTCCAGAACGTGGCGCCGTGGTTCCCCACGCCACTAGCCTCTATGGCTAAGACGGCTGTGTTTCTAGGGACTCACCTTATTATTTTTTTTTTTAAGTTTTAAAATAATCTTTATTTAACTCATCAAATTATAACAAATATAACATACATCAATCATTACACAAATTCTAGCATACCTCACTCCTCCTACAATCCACTTCATACAACACATCTCAAAACATCATATCTTATACAATTATATAATCCATACATTCTAGCCTCTCCCCCCCTATTCATCCCTCCCCCCTCCCTCCTTCCCCCCTTACTACCACATACAACCACATACATTTAAAATTAACTTCCTACAGTTCATCCTCATGTTTCTCTTTGTTCCTTCTTTATTACTTTGCGGTAGATCCTATTACTGGGACTCACCTTATTTTTATAGCGGGGAGTTGTCTTAAACTGCTTTTAATAATGTGCTTTAATTCTTGGACGTTAGGGAGAAGGGCAGGCAAGGAATGGATGGACAAAGAAGCCAGCAAATTCCTGCCTTGCTGCGGGTTGGGCTAGATGACCCCCGGGTTCCCTTCCGACTCGACCATTCCAAGACTCCATGAAAGGTTTTGTTCTTCCTGCCCAAGTGGCTTTCGGACCCCGACTTGGGTTGTTTTAACAATCGGACACCCCCAAATTCCTTGTGCCTGCCTGCCTGCCTGCCTCTCCCCCTTCCTTCCCTGCTCGCCCTCTGATGCATGGTGCCCCCTTGGAAAAGCTACAGGCTGGCCTCCTCCGCTGTTGCCCACCCGGCCACAGAGCGGGGGTGCTAGGGGGTGGGTGCTCCAGCGTGGGCGCTTTGCAAATTAAGCTCCCCATCTGCCCCATGCAGGGAGAAATGTGGGCTTTTGCTCCTTGTTTTTTTGCTGCCTGGTCGCCTGGAGGCGACTCTCCGCTCTCCATAGGCGAGCCGGGGGCGGAGCTCCTGGCAGGGGGGGCGGAGCTGGGAAGAGGCGGTCCTGGAGCTGTGTTTGGTCCGACCCCTGGCAATGACCCCTCCCTCCTCTCCCTTCCCCCTCCCCTCCAGGCCATGGTGGCATGTTACCCTGGCAACGGCAGGGGTTACCTGCGCCACGTGGACAACCCTCACGGAGACGGGCGCTGCGTCACTTGCATCTATTACCTAAACCGGCACTGGGACAGTAAGGTATGTGGGGGAGGGGGGGCCTCTGCACCTGCCACCTGCCCCTCTGTCCACCCCCCCAGTCTTATGCATGGCACACATTTCCTCTTCCCTGATGCCCTGCCCTCCGTTCTTTGCCCCTTCCTCTGCCTCCTCCAGCAGGCGAAACTCCTGTGCTCAGGTGGCCGACCCTGCAGAGTAGGACGCCTGGGTTCCCCGGCAGCCTAGGACTCCGGGGTCCCACTGTCAGCCTGCGGAAGAAGAAAGGCTGGAGGTGAAGAGTGCAGGGCTCAGTCCTGGGGGCATGATAAACACCGATAGAAAGCGTGTGTATCTGAGCATATGCAGAGTGCCTGCCCAGTGTCGGCGGACTGCAGGGACTGGGCTTTGAGGTGCCACTATCTGGTGCCCACGAAAAGACCCAGCCCAAAGTCTTTCCGCCAGGACTCCTGGGTCCTTTCCTTTGCGGAGGCTCAGTGGAGAGCTTATGAAAGGAGAAGGTCTCTGCCGAGAGCGGGCCTGATCTGTGACGCTTCTGGTTAAGAAGCTAACAGCCTGCGGGATCAGGCCAGTGGCCCATCTGGTCTAACCTCCTGTCCTCACAGTGGCCAGAGAACCCATAGAACCTAGGAATTGTGCTAGACTGCTCCTGCAGCTGGAGGTTCCATAAGAGCAAAAGAAGAGTCTTGCTGCATCAGGCCAAAGGAGGCCCATTGAGTCCGGCATCCTGTCCTCACAGTGGCCAACCAGATGCCCATTATGCGAAACCAGCAAGCAGGATCCGAGCACAAGAGCAACTCTCCCTTCCTGGGGTTTCCAGACACTGGGATTCAGAGGCACGGAGGCTGAGCAGAGCCTTTGCGGCCAGAAGCAACCGAGAGCCTTATTGATTTCCATGCATTTGTCTGATATTTTGAAGCTGTGGCCCTCACTGCCTCCAGTGGCAGAGAGTTCCACAGTTCAACTCTGAAAGGATTTCCTCTCATCTGTCCCGAATATTCCAACTTGGCATTATGAGAGAAGGGGAAAAACGTTTGTCACGTCACATCTTAACTCGGCTTTTCCCTAAAACGCTGCAACTGTTTTTCCATAGGGACTGTTCTGGCTCTGTTCTGGTGCTGCAAGACAGGCGCTCACCCTCAAGCTACCTAGTCCAACATTGTGAACTCCCCCCCCCCCCACAACTTGACCAACCAGATACTCCTGGGGAAAACCCCGCCCTCCTCCCCAAATGGGTATTCATGGGGTAGACTGCTTTTCAGCCTGGAGGTTCCATTTTCGCCATCCAGGATAGAAGTCCTGGAGATGCCTCTTCCTTCGAGGGACCTTCCCCATCCGTTTGGCAGCAGGGAATTTCACAAGTCAATTCTCCCTGGGTTTGGAGAGTGGAGGGGTGGGTGTGTTGGGGGAGGCTCTGTCTGTCCCGCCCCCCCACCTCCTGCCCTGCAATGTTCCTGGTCTCCCCATCATCCCTGATCCTTGGTCATGCCGGCTGGGGCTGATGGGAGTTGGAGGCCCATACTTCTAGGGACGCGGGTGGCGCTGTGGTCTAAACCACAGAGCCTAGGGCTTGCCAATCAGAAGGTCGGCAGTTCGAATCCCCGCGACGGGGTGAGCTCCCGTTGCTCGGTCCCAGCTCCTGCCAACCTAGCAGTTCGAAAGCACGTCAAAGTGCAAGTAGATAAATAGGTACCACTCAGGCAGGAAGGTAAACGGCGTTTCCGTGCGCTACTCTGGTTATGCATATTTTTCTCTATGATGGACATCTTGGGGCTGCTTTCCATTGAGCTGCCAAGATCATGCACAAGATGAATTATTTTGACAATATATTGGTATCATCAAAAAATATTTGGTATCATTAATTTTGGACAACAAGAAATGGTCTATTTGGTAATATTCATCATTTCCATCAAAATTAAATTCCAAATTTCTTGCACCAATCTACATTCCCAGCGTAAGTGATCACATGTAGCAAATTTATCTCAACCTCTCAGGGACGCAGGTGGTGCTGTGGTCTAAACCACAGAGCCTAGGGCTTGCCGATCAGAAGGTCAGCGGTTCGAATACCCACGACGGGGTGAGCTCCCGTTGCTCGGTCCCTGCTCCTGCCCACCTAGCAGTTCGAAAGCACGTCAAAGTGCAAGTAGATAAATAGGTACCACTCCGGCGGGAAGGTAAACGGCGTTTCCGTGCGCTGCTCTGGTTCGCCAGAAGCGGCTTAGTCCTGCTGGCCACATGACCTGGAAGCTGTACGCCGGCTCTCGGCCAATAATGCAAGATGAGCGCTGCAACCCCAGAGTCGGACATGACTGGACCTAATGGTCAGGGGTCCCTTTACCTTTACTTCTAGGAAAGAGATTGAGAATAAAACTGCCCAAATCCCAAAGCCATTTTGCCAATCTGTGATGCAGCGGGATTGGGGGTCCCGTGTCCCGTTCTGGGTACCTCGTTTCAAAATGGATATTGCAGAGTTGGGAACGAAAAGGGCGAATCGATCCAGGGGGGTGCGGTGACTCCCCTAGGTTGCAGCATCCGGGACTTTTCAGGCTATAGGGAAGGCGACCGAGAGGCAGGAATGTTTTAGCTGAGATTTCTGCATTGCAGGGGGTTGGACTAGAAGACCTTTGGGGACCCTTCCAGCCTGACAAGTTTTTGGTGTCCCCCCCCCCCCAAACACTAGAACTTATTGATAGATTGATTGAATTTATATACCCGCCCTATACCTGAAGGTCTCAGGGCAGGTTCACAGAAAAGAACTCGAGGGCGTATGATGAAGATTCAGGGCGGATAAGTCTCTCTTCACGCAGCACAGAGTTAAACTGCGGAACTCCCTTCCACAAGAGGCAGCATCGGCCACCAACTTGGATGTCTTTCAGATTGGATTGGGCCAATTCCTGGAGGAGGAGGAGGAGGAGAGGGCTTTGGGTGGCTCCTAGCTGGGATAGTTGTGCTCAGTCCTCCACAGTTGGGGGCAGGGAACCCCAGGAGGGGAGAAGGCTCTTGGGTTCGAATCCTGCTTCCGGGTTTCCCCTAGGCATCTGTTCAGCTGCTGTGAGAACAGGATGCTGGACTAGATGGGACTCCTCTGGCCTGATCCATCCTCCGAACTCGTCTTCTATTCCTACTTGCATCGGGGGGGGGCACGGGTGCCCACCCCTAACCCGGATCTCTAGGCAGCTTTTAATATTTGATGGATTACTGTATTGTAATATTTTGTTGGAAGCCGCCCAGAGTGGCTGGGGAAACCCAGCCAGATGAGTGGGGTATAAATAATAAATTATTATTATTATTATTATTATTATTATTATTATTATTATTCCAAATCCAAGGTACTCCCACCTACACCCCAGAGCAACCTGGGCCCCAGTCCCTGGCTAGAGCATCACCCCAACTTCCTGCCCCCCTCCCCCCCTCCCTGAGCTGTCGCACCTGCCCTTCCGTGCCCCAGATGCACCCGTAAAGTAAAGGTAAAGGGACCCCTGACCGTTAGGTCCAGTCGCGGACGACTCTGGGGTTGCGGCGCTCATCTCGCATTATTGGCCGAGGGAGCCAGCGTACAGCTTCCGGGTCATGTGGCCAGCATGACAAAGCCGCTTCTGGCGAACCAGAGCAGCGCACGGAAACACCGTTTACCTTCCCGCCGGAGCGGTACCTATTTATCTACTTGCACTTTGACGTGCTTTCGAACTGCTAGGTTGGCAGGAGCAGGGACCGAGCAACGGGAGCTCACCCCGTCACGGGGATTCGAACCACCGACCTTCTGATCAGCAAGCCCTAGGCTCTGTGTTTTAACCCACAGCGCCACCCGCGTCCCGTAGGATCCCCCTATTTGAGCTTCCTGAATGCCCAGCTAGGAAGTCCTCTTGCTCTGCCCTCTTGCAGAGGAGCAGAGGGGCACCCATTATTCTCACGTCCCCACCCAAGGGTGCCTGGGAGGGGCAGGAGGCGAATGAATGACTTGGGGGGTCCCACAGCCCACGCCAGCGCGCCCAAAGGACTCTCCCCGAGGTCCGTCTGCGAAGGGACCCTTTGACGTCTCCCCGTCTCTGCCAGGTTCACGGCGGGATCCTGCAGATCTACCCCGAGGGGCGCTCGGTGGTGGCCAACATCGAGCCCATCTTTGACCGGCTGCTCATCTTCTGGTCTGACCGGCGCAACCCCCACGAAGTGAAGCCAGCCTACGCCACAAGGTAACGGGGAGGGGGGGCGCAAGGTGGGGGGGTGCTACTCCTGGTCCGGCCGGCCGGGGGGTGTAAACCGACGGCAGAGTTTGTCGGAAGCCAGAGCTGAGGCCTGTGCAGGAGTGCCTCTGAGGATGCGCAGAGTGACTTTTTAAAATTATTACCAAAAAAGATAACAAAGGGGTGGGGGGGGGTGGGGAAGAAGAATAAAAAACTTAGGATATCAAGCGTCACAGCCTGGAGGGAGAAAAGCACAAAAATAAATTGAAGCGCCAAAGGGATGATGATAATAATGATTTTACTCTGCCCATCTGGCTGGGTTTCCCCAGACACTCTGGGCGGCTTCCAACAAAATATTTAAAATACAATCAAACACTTTGCAAATAATAAAGATTTATAAAAATAAATGCATTCTCCCCTTTTGAGTGCCATCAGGGTTGAGAATAAAAGTTCTAACATCGTCCTAAATGAGCCAGAGATTTGCATTTAGGGAAGCTTTAAATGTCTGATGTTTCATTGTGTTGGAAGCCGCCCACAGTGGCTGGGGCAACCCAGTCAGATGGGCGGGGGTACAACTAAAATAACAATAACAATAGTAATAGTAATAGTAATAGTAATAGTAATAGTAATAGTAATAATAGTAATTATAATTCATTACATTATCTGTGATTCCTGAATGACAGGGGGCTGGACTAGATGGCCCCTGAGGGACCCTTCCATATTCTGATTCTATGTATCAGTGGCTCCGAGTGACCATATGCCTCATATAAAAAAACCCAACGGTCATTTGAGCGCTGTCATTAGGTGCTTTTAGTTTGTGAGATATATTTTCTGTCTCCAAGGAGGACTTGCAACAGGTGAAATGCCCTGAAGGCTGGTATATAAATTTAATAAATAATAATGATACATTTTTTTTTTGGGGGGGGAGGAAGTCCTTCCTCCTCTAACTCCCAGTCAGGATGGAACTCCCTCCCTTTCTCCCCGCCCATCGCTTCCTGTATATATTATTGCTGTTATATTAATAATAATAATAATAATAATAATAATAATGGTATTCTTAGTCTGTTCTTCATTGAGTATTTGGGGCTTGGGCCAGGCTCTGAGGCAAGCCTCACGGGGGAGCAGCAGCAGCCTCCAGGCTTAGCTGTGCAAAAGGTGAGCAACGGAGCGCGTGCTGAGTGCCTTTGGGGAGCATAGAATCATAGAATCCTAGAGTTGGAAGAGACCCCAAGGGCCATCCAGTCCAACCCCCTGCCAAGCAGGAAACACCATCCACTCTGCCCCGTCAAAACGCCTCCAACCAGGCCGAATTCTCCTCAAAAGGGCGGGGGGGGGGGTTAAGATTCACTTGGAGGGAGTTGGGGGGGGAAGGCAAGTTAAATATCTCCAAAGTGTCACCAACACCCCCCTTCTCGGACTCTTTTGTGGATCCTCCTCCTCCTGCCGCCGTCAGCACTGACCTCAAAGCCACCAAGAGTCACGGAGGAGGCCAGGAGGAGTGGGGAGCTCTCGGCCGGTGCCAGGGAGAAGCAACCGACCGGTGCCAGAGTCTCCTCCCGCACAATGCCTGCCTGGCAGCGGAGCTCCTGCCAAGCTTCTTTCCGGGGAGGGAGGCGAGGAGGAAGGAGGCGGCAGCAGCAGCAGCGCAGAGATGGAGGGCGAAGGCTTGGGAGAGCGAGGAGGCCAACGGGGCAGGTCGTCCCGGGGAGCAGAAGAGGAGGAGGTGGCGGCGGCAGTGCTTCGTACGGCCCTGGGTCCAAAGCAGGCAGAGTCCCAGCACTGAGAGACAAGAAAGGGGGGGGGGGAGAGAAGCAGCTTAGGGAACAGCAGCCGCCAGGAACGCATCTCCTGCTTCACTCCGGGGCCTGGCTGCTAAGTCGCCTGCCTCAGTTTCCTCTCTGCAGGTAACAGGTGCCTCATTAACATAGGGACACGAGAAGAGCCCCGCTGGATCAGGCCAAAGGGGTGCCACGTAGTCTAGCGTCCGGCTCTCGCTGCAGCCAAATACCCCTAAGAGCCTAGGAATGGCGATAGACTGCCTCTGGGCCTGGAGGTTCCATAAGGACTGAACAAGAGCCGGAACGCAGGATCAGGCCAGTGGCCCGTCTAGTCCGGCATCCAGTTCTCACAGTGGCTAACCAGATGCCCCCAATGGGAATCCCGCAAGCAGGATCCGAGGACAAGCGCCCTCTCCCTTCTCGCAGAAGCATTGCTGCCTCCAACCATACTGGCCAGTAGGCACCAATAGCCCTCTCCTCCTCCAGGAACTTGCCTCCTCCTCTTCTCAAGCCATCGAGGTAGCTGACCTTTATTTCCTCCTGTGGCAGTGAGTTCCACAGGTCAACTATGAACCACATGAATGACAACTTTTATCTGTCCTGAATCTTCCCGCATTCGCCTTCATCCGATGTCCGCGAGTGGCAGGGAGAAAAGACTTTTCTGTCTCCGCCTTCCCCATGCCATGCGCAATTGTGGAGAAGCAGGGACATCGGAGGGAGGGACTCCCCACATCCTACCCCCACCTTAAGGGTCCAGGCCCACTTCCGCCACCCTTGCGCTCAGCTCCCTTGGGACATGGCCAGAGCGCGTCACCCCCACCCTGGACAGGAGCATCTGCGGTGGGGCTTCCTCCACAACCCCCCCCTCCTTCCCCCTCCCGCCCAGCTTACCTTGCAAGGCAGTTTCCAGGCATGCTCTAACAGTTGCATTGCTGCCGGGTCTGTGTTTGGGTCCCTCGCGGTTGCCGCAGCTGTCGCAGGGAGGCGTCCCCGTACTGGATGCCTGAGCCCATCCTCTCCGGGTCAAGTTCACCTGGCAGGGTGTGGGGAGGGCAGGGGGAGAAAAAGGCAGAGTCACCGGGGCAATTCGGGGGCAGGTTGTAGAGACTGCCCTTCCGCAGCCAGGCCATTCCTGATTCCCAAGCGCTTCTCCCCAGACAATGCTTTTTTGCACTTCCGGAACAGGCAGGAAGCCGAAGGACGGGCTTCTCTCCTAACTGAAAGGCTGCCCATCAAAGGCCCTGGTTGCCTGGCGGAGACGGGACTAAGGAAAGCCAGGTACTGTGCCGTGGCTGGGAAACGGAATCCAAACCCTGGCTCTGCAGGGCCACTCCTATCTGAAGCTCAAAAAAAAAACCCAAGTCTGTACTGGTAAAGCGCCGATTCCTGCAATCCAGGGGGCTGGACTAGATGACCCCTGGGGTCATAGAATCATAGAATCCTAGAGTTGGAAGAGACCCCAAGGGCCATCCAGTCCAACCCCCTGCCAAGCAGGAAACACCATCAAAGCATTCCTGACAGGTGGCTGTCAAGCCTCTGCTTCAAGACCTCCAAAGAAGGAGACTCCACCACACTCCTTGGCAGCAAATTCCACTGTCGAACAGCTCTTACTGTCAGGAAGTTCTTCCTAATGTTTAGGTGGAATCTTCTTTCTTGTAGTTTGAATCCATTGCTCCATGTCCGCTTCTCTGGAGCAGCAGAAAACAACCTTTCTCCTTCCTCTATATGACATCCTTTTATATATTTGAACATGGCTATCATATCACCCCTTAACCTTCTCTTCTCCAGGATAAACATACCCAGCTCCCTAAGCCGTTCCTCCCTAAGCCTCAATCCTCCCCAACGCTGGATCTAGGAATCGGGGGGCAGGTTCCTTTTCCAACCTCTTCCTTCCGCTTCTAGGAAACGAAGGCGGCCTTGCAGAAGGGAGAGATGTTCCTGTGTGCAGAAATCTCTGTGCGTTCGGCTCTGGCTTCCCCAGTTGCATTTTAGTGCCTGGGATGGGGGACAGTTCTTCCCATTGGGACTGGGGGCGTCTGTCCTGCACAAGCCCCACCAAGCTGAGCATGAGCCGTGCGAGATCTCAGCTCCTTGGCACCGCACAGGACCCTTGCATAATTGCCGCTGCTCTGCTTTCCCCCCTAGGTATGCCATCACCATCTGGTATTTTGATGCCAAGGAGCGGGCAGAAGCCAAAGGGAGGCACCAGCAGGGTAAGTGGACGGGCAACTAGGTGCTGGGGCTCACCGGGGAGTGGGGTGGGGGCAGCTGGGGCAGGCCCACCGACCCACTGCTAGCGCTTGGGGCACCGTTTGCGCTGGTGCGGGAAAAGGACTTCTGAGCGTGCGCAGAGTTCCTCCCCTCTGCACAGCCTCCTGGAGCTGGGTGAGGGTGGCGGGGCCTCTGTGTGCCCCCCCTAAAAAGTTCTTCAGGAACACACCAAAGCAAGTAATCAAAGAGGAGTGGAAATATGTGGAAGAGTATTTAACAAAAGAAGGCGGAAAAACAGAATGAGTGATCTGCTTAGATTGAATTACATATGGGGATGGGAAAAAGATGGCGAAAAATATGTAATGTGTTTAAATGAATTCATGGTATATTTGAAGGTTTTTTATAGCTTAAAAAATGAAATATATTAGATATAGCAAATATAAGGAATAATAAAGGAAATAGATCAGCGTTTCCCAACCGGTGTGCCGCGGCACAGGAGTGTGCCGCAAGCCACCGGCTCCTGTGCCGCGGGAAGACACCGGCTGCTGTGCTTCCGGGTCGGTCCGGGCTTCCCGCGCCGACCGTCGCCTTCGCGGGGCTGCCGGGCGCTTCGCCCGCTGCCTCTGCCGCCCCGGTCGCGGTCGGGGACGGGCGGGAGGTGCCGGTGCCACCGGGCTCGCTCGGGGCCGGGTGGAGGTGCTGCTGGGGGGCTGGGCGCTGGAGGGGGGGGCGGGCGCCTGGCCCGCCGATCTCCCGCTCCGTTTTCGCCCGCCTGGGTCCTTCCCCTCCCTCCCGCCAGGGCGCGCGGACACCCCGCCCCCCAGGGCAGGGGGGTCGGGGTGCATGTGGTGGTGGTGTGCCGCGAGATTTTTTTCGTGGGGCAGGTGTGCCGTTGCCCCGAGGAGGTTGGAAAACACTGAAATAGATGATGCACAAACGGTGAGAAGTCACATTTTAATTGTAAACTATTTTATTCTATTATAATCTTTTTCCATAAACTGTAATAGAAATATTATCAGAATACAGCTCTTTTTTTCACAAACAATTTTCAGTTTATGGATTTCTTTCTTTCCATTTTTTCTTTGTCTCTTCTCTTCTTTTTTCCTGCTCTTTCTTCTTTTCTTTTTTGTTTGATTGTAGTACCTGACGTTGTTGATGTTTTGTGCGTTTGGTATTTTAAAGAAAATTATCAATAAAGAGGAATATTAATTGTTGTTTTTTTAAAAAAGTTCCTTTTGGGGTGACCTTTGTTCTTTCCCCCCCCTCTAAAGCTCAGAAGAAGGGGGCAGAGCCCTCTCCTGGTGGGGCTCAGGAAAACGGGCCGACCTGACGGACAGCTGGGCTTTGCCGCCATGGGATCCTGACCGCCAAAGACCCTTCGCTCTCTTTGGCCATTTCAAGCTGCCTGTCGCCGCCTTTGCCGCCGCCTGTGTCCGCTGCCGCTGCCCCCGCAACCCTGGCCGGCTGCAGGTGGAAGGTCTTTGACCACAGCCCAGGAGGAGAGGAAGATGATGATGATGATGATGAAGAAGGGGGCTGTCGAGAGGCAGCTGGACCTTGAGAAGAAAGGGTGTGTGTGTGTGTGTGTGTGTGTGTGTGTGAATGGGCCCGGCATCTGTAGGTGCACCCCCCCCCCCAGGAAGAGGGTGGGCTCTGTGTTTCCCTTCTGCCGTGTCGGAAGGGACCCCCGGGCGCCGGGAAACCTCCGCCCAGCAGGACCCTCCCGGTGTAACTCCTGCCTGCCCCCAGCGCCACCGCTTGGTCCTGTTCGTTTTAATCCATCTGCGAAATGAGAGAGAGAGAGAGAGCGCGGAAGAGCAGAAAAAGAGGGGTGGCGAGAGAACGAGCCGTCGCGTGGATGAGACGGAATAAACATCAGCTCATGGAAACAACCTCGGACTTGTCTGTTTGTTGGGAATAGGGTGGGGGGCAGAAGAGGGAGCCCGGGCTCCTGGACCCCCCCTCTTCTGCTCTGGGAAAGGGGTGGGGGGCATTTGAGCTGCTCGCTTGTCACACTGGTGGATCTAAAGCAGGCTTCCTCAAACTCGGCCCTCCAGATGTTTTGGGACTACAACTCCCATCATCCCTAGCGAGCAGGACCAGTGGTCAGGGATGATGGGAATTGTAGTCTCAAAATATCTGGAAGGCCGAGTTTGAGGAAGCCTGATCTAAAGAGTTGTCCCCATCTCATCCTCTAAAATCCCTGTGTCCCCATTTTTTCGGTGGAACATGGATTTAATTATCTGCATTTGTATCCAAACTTTTCTCCAAAGAACTCAAGGTACATAGTTCTCCTTAGCCTGCTTCAATTCCCACAACAACAAGCCTGTGAGTTACAGGATAGGATAGGATAGAGAGAGAGAGAGAGAGAGAGAAATAAACTTCTCTCTCTATCTGTAGAATCGCAGAATTGTAGAATTGGAAGGGATCCCCAGGGGTCATCTAGTCCAACCCCCTGCAATCCATGACAGATGGACAGACACCCAACCTTTGCTCAAAAACTCCCAAGGAAGGAGAGTCTACCGCCTTGCGAGAGAATCTGCTCCACTTTCAAACAGCTCTTGCTGATGTCAAAAAGTTCCTCCTGATGTTTAGTCAGAATCTCCTTTCTCGTAATTTGAAGCCATTGGTTTGGGTTCGAGTCCTGCCCTCCAGGGCAGGAGAAAGCAAGTTTGCTCCATCTTCCGTGTGACAGCCCTTGAGATATTGGAAGATGGCTATTCTGTCTCCTCTCAGTCTCCTCTTCTCCAGGCTAAACATACCCAGCTCCTTCAACCGTTCCTCATCAGGCTCGGTTTCCAGACCTCTTGACCATCTTGGGTTTCCCTCCTCTGCACACCTTCCAGCTTGTCAACATCCTTCAAGCTGGGCAAAGACTCCAGGTGGGATCTGACCAAGGCAATAAAACATTTCCAGAATTGCCGCTGCACACTTAAAGTGGCACGTGCAAGTTTGCTGCGCTAAATGGCCCTGCTCAATGCTTGCTGAGCTGGATGCTCCCAGGACAGTATAAATCCATGGACTTTGGTTTAGGAAAAGGGTCTGCAGGAAAAGGGCAGGAAAAGGGCCGCGGGGTGGTGTCCTTGAGCTGACTTGGGGAGGTGTGAGGAACAAGTCTGAGAGATGGCCAGCATGCCGAGAGATCCTGGGCTGTAGAAAGGAGAAACCTAATTTTGCCAAGCCCCGGAGCTGCATTATAATGTTGGCCCAGAACAACTTGGCAAACATCGAAACACTGAAGTTAATTCTGTGTCCAGGGCGACTGTCTACCAGCTCCATCTGGTGCGCAGGCTGAGACTGTCTTGCCAGAGTGGTGCATGCTCTAGTTATCTCCCGCTTGGACTACGGCTTGGACCCAGGTGGCGTTGTGGGTTAAACCACAGAGCCTAGGGCTTGCTGATCAGAAGGTCGGCGGTTCGAATCCCTGCGACAGGGTGAGCTCCCGTTGCTCGGTCCCAGCTCCTGCCAACCTAGCAGTTCAAAAGCATGTCAAAGTGCAAGTAGATAAATAGGTACCGCTCCGGCGGGAAGGTAAATGGCGTTTCTGTGCACTGCTCTGGTTCGCGAGAAGCGGCTTTGTCATGCTAGCCACATGACCTGGAAGCTGTACGCCAGCTCTCGGCCAATAAAGAGAGATGAGCGTCGCAACCCCAGAGTCAGACACGACTGGACCTAATGGTCAGGGGTCCCTTTACCTTTACTGGACTACTGCAATGCGCTCTATGTGGGGCTACCTTTGAAGGTGACCCGGAAACTGCAATTAATCCAGAATGCGGCAGCTAGACTGGTGACTGGGAGTGGCCGCCGGGACCACATAACACCGGTCCTGAGAGATCTACATTGGCTCCCAGTACGTTTCTGAGCACAATTCAAATTGTTGGTGCTGACATTTCAAGCCCTAAACGGCCTCGGTCCTGTATACCTGAAGGAGTGTCTCCACCCCCACCATTCAGCCCGGACACTGAGATCCAGCGCCGAGGGCCTTCTGGCGGTTCCCTCATTGCAAGAAGCAAAGCTACAGGGAACCAGGCAGAGGGCCTTCTCGGTGGTGGCGCCCGCCCTGTGGAACGCCCTCCCTTCAGATGTCAAAGGGATCAACAACTACATGACCTTTAGAAAATACCTGAAGGCAGCCCTGTTTAGGGAAGTTTTTAATCTGTGACATTTTGATGTATTTTAATGTTTGTTGGAAGCCGCCCAGAGTGGCTGGGGGGATATTATTATTATTATTATTATTATTATTATTATTATTATGAGTTCTCCTGACCATGTAGAGGGAGCGCTTTCCTCGGCAGGGAGCAATCGCTCAGCTGGGCTTTGGGGAAGCGACTTTGAGGGTGGCAAGTATCACTTTCAGATAGGTCTGAAAAGGAACCAGCAAGTGGGGCAGGGAGGGGCAGAGGGAGACAGTCCCTGGGGCTGGATTATTTGGTACTGCAAAGAGCTGCCTCAAGAAGAGCTGGGACCTCACTGGCAATGGGAGGCATCCGGCTGATTTGGGGCCCAAACCACACCAAACCAGGTATATCAGGACAGAGAAAAGGAACTGTGGAACTCCCTGCCACAGGAGGCAGGGATGGCCACCAACTTGGATGGCTTAAAAAAGAAGAAGTGTGCATGCACACGAAAGCTCATACCAAGAACAAACTTAGTTGGTCTCTAAGGTGCTACTAAGGGACCCAGGTGGCACTGTGGGTTAAACCACAGAGCCTAGGGCTTGCCGATCAGAAGGTCGGCGGTTTGAATCCCTGCGACGGAGTGAGCTCCCGTTGATCGGTCCCAGCTCCTGCCCACCTAGCAGTTCGAAAGCACATCAAAGTGCAAGTAGATAAATAGGTACCACTCCGGCGGGAAGGTAATCGGCGTTTCCGTGCGCTGCTCTGGTTTGCCAGAAGCGGCTCAGTCCTGCTGGCCACATGACCCGGAAGCTGTACGCCGGCTCCCTTGGACAGTAAAGCGAGATGAGCGCCGCAACCCCAGAGTCGGACACGACTGGACCTAATGGTTAGGGGTCCCTTTACCTTTAAGGTGCTACTGGAAGGAATTTTTTTATTTTGTTTTTAAAAAATGGATTTGACAGATTCATGGAGGAGGAGGAGACTATTGAGGGCTCCATTCACACACTCACAAATTGCGTGGCTCACTCAGATTAAACAATAAAGAAACCTTTTGAGTAGTTTAAAAAGACGCCGCTAATGGGAAAGAAGCAGGTTTTTTTATTAAACATTTTTGTGTTTGTGTGTGCGTGCAAATAATTGCATCAGTGCTAGGTGGCAGCAAATCCTCGTGTCTATGATTCTTCCAATGAGCGTCAGACTTTGAGAAGCCCGGGCATTAAACGATTCCCGCCCAAACACTGTTTCAGATGGCAGAGTCCCGGCAATGTCCCAGAAATTGCAGACGTAAGGCAACCCTAAGCCGGTATCCCTGGACCCAAGTCCGTTCATGCGGCTGAATTCATGAAACTCAAAAACCCCCAACTGGATTTTGGATAGATGTGCAATTTTTTGGTACTGCTTAGAAATTTATTTTCAGCAGGTTGTACTGAGAACATTAAAAACAATGTTTTTAATAGGGCAGGGGGCACTGAGGATGAGTTTACGGAACCGGGGTGCGGATGGCCCAAAAAATATGTGGGAATGGACTGCTTTAAAGCATCTGAGCAACACGTGTGGAACCCACAAAAAGTTTGAGGGTAGAGAGCTGAGGAAGGCAGACCAAATGTGGAGCAAGTTATCTAAAGCCAGAGGAATCATGTGCACATGTTAATAATACCGGTATGTACTAGGTGCAGAATACGGATGCGTGACAACCCAGCGGTTTGTCGGGGTGGCGGTGGCGGCAGTGAAGCCCCATGCTTGGTTGTGGGTCCAGCGCCAGTGCTGATCATCTCTTTTTGGTCCTGTGCCAGGGAAGGAAGCTGAAAGGAAATCCACACCAAGAGCTCTGGCCAGAAATTTCGATACTAGGAATAAACCTTACTCGTGAGTTACAGTTAAATAGAAGTACAGTATGTATTCTGGTAAGGATTACAACCTTAGGCAGAGAATGTCAATTCACTTAGGCAGAGAATGTCAATTCAGTTTCAAGTTCACAATAGTATGTGTAAACAATCACTCGTTACAGTATAAGAACATAATAAATTATTATTATTATTATTATTATTATTATTATTATTATTTGTACCCCACCCATCTGGCTGGGTCTCCCCAGCCACTCTGGGCGGCTTCCAGCAAATATTAAAATACATTAACATGTGTTTTCCAATCTCAGATACATGTTGATCTCTTCATTCTCAGACACTATACAGTGGTACCTCGCCTAACGACGATAATGCGTTCCGACGCGATCGTCGTTAGGTGAAAAAATGCGTTCTGCGAAGCCCCATAGGAACGCATTGAAAAAAAATTTGTAAGTCGAAAAAATCGCGTCAAAAATTTGTAAGTCGAAAAAATCCTATTTAAAGCGCCCGCCATGTCTTTTCGCTAGGCGGAGAAATTCGTTTCCGGCGGCCATTTTGTTTTACTGGAAGTCCTTCGTTAGGCGAAAACGACGTTGGGTGAGTTACTCGTTAGGCGAGGTACCACTGTACTTGAAAAACATAGAGTTACATGATACATCCATACGTTCTCTACAAATTAACACAAACTCAAAAATTAGCTGACGAAGACATCCATATCGAAACAGGGCCCTGTCCTGGTTGCTTTTCCTGAATCGACTCTTCACTCCGGCTCTACTTATAAAACGATCCTTTTGAATTCTTTTGAATACGGACTGATATACATTTATTGTTACTTAAAATTTCTTATGTTCTTATACTGTAACGAGTGATTGGTTACACATACTATTGTGAACTTGAAACTGTTTTTCTCTTTTTTTTGGCATATGATTTTTATTGATTTCCTGTTACATCCACACTCAAATTTTCATCATATTATATTACATACAATAAACTTAAAGCTCCGCCGAGCTATAACTTCCCTCCCTCCTTTCAATGGTTTTTAAATACTTTTTAGCCTCTAACGCTTTTTTTATTATTATTATCTCTGACCCTTTTTAATATTTCTCCTCTGATTTCGGTCAGAGATTATTCATTATTGAATGAAACATGTTTTTCTTATTTGAATTGACATTCTCTGCCTAAGGTTGTAATCCTTACCAGAATACATACTTTTATTTAACTGTAACTCATGAGTAGGATTTATTCCTAGTATCGAAATTTCTGGCCAGAGCTCTTGGTGTGTATTTCCTTTCAGTATAACTAATAAGGAATTAGTTATGTGTGTGTCTCTCCCGCTCCAGCTAGCGAGGGAGGAGCCTGAACTCGAAGGGGCGGGGCACGTTGCCCAGGCCAGTGCATTGGGGCGTCAGGTCGATCTCCGCAGGGGGGACCGTGGGGTGGAGGCTGAAGTGCTGGAGGATAGCGGTGAAGAAGAGGAAGATCTCCATCCGGGCCAGGCCGGCCCCCAGGCAAATGCGCTTCCCTGCAGGCGAAGAGCAAAGAACAGGGTTTAGAATCCGCACACCCGATTCCCAGAAGGGGTCATAGAATCATAGAATCATAGAGTTGGAAGAGACCACAAGGGCCATCCAGTCCAACCCCCTGCCAAGCAGGAACACCATCAAAGCATTATTGACAGATGGCCGTCAAGCCTCTGCTTAAAGACCTCCAAAGAAGGAGACTCCACCACACTCCTTGGCAGCAAATTCCACTGTCAGAAATTCTTACTGTCAGGAAGTTCTTCCTAATGTTGAGGTGGAATCTTCTTTCTTGTAGTTTGAATCCATTGCTCCGTGTCCGCTTCTCTGGAGCAGCAGAAAACAACCTTTCTCCCTCCTCTTTATGACATCCTTTTATATATTTGAACATGGCTATCATATCACCCCTTAAGCTTCTCTTCTCCAGGCTAAACATACCCTGCTCCCTAAGCCGTTCCTCATAAGGCATCGTTTCCAGGCCTTTGACCATTTTGGTTGCCCTCCTCTGGACACGTTCCAGCTTGTCAGTATCCTTCTTGAACTGTGATGCCCAGAACTGGACACAGTATTCCAGGTGGGGTCTGACCAGAGCGGAATACAGTGGTACTATTACTTCCCTTGATCTAGATGCTATACTCCTCTTGATGCAGCCCAGAATTGCATTGGCTTTTTTAGCTGCTGCATCACACTGTTGACTCATGTCAAGTTTGTGGTCTACCAAGACTGCTAGATCCTTTTCACATGTACTGCTCTCAAGCCAGGTGTCACCCATCCTGTATTTGTGCCTTTCATTTTTTTTGCCCAAGTGTAGTACTTTACATTTCTCCCTTCTCCGGTGGGAAGGTAAACGGTGTTTTCATGCGCTGCTCTGGTTCGCCAGAAGCGGCTTAGTCATGCTGGCTACGTGACCCGGAAGCTGTACGCCGGCTCCCTCGGCCAATAAAGCGAGATGAGAGCCGCAACCCCAGAGTCGTCCACGACTGGACCTAATGGTCAGGGGTCCCTTTACCTTTACCTTTAACACAAACACAGCAGACCAACTGACTGCTCTATTTCTTGAGCATCATTACACCTCCCTTTGTCTTACAGTTGATGAAGGAAGCAAAGGTATCGATCCAAACTACACCTTGTTTTAATTTTTGCAACCCACCACAGGAGCTTTCTGGGTACCAAACCTCCTCCGAACGGCCTTCCCTCCCTGCTTCCCTACCTGGGGCGAAAGGCATGAAGGCGTCGCTGCTTTTGAAGGCGCCGTTTTCATCCAGGAAATTGTCTGGGTTGAAGGCTGTGGGGTCCTTGAACTGGGTTGGGTCATAGTGCACTGAGCTCAGGAGAGGAATCACGTTGGTGCCCTGCGGCGAGATTTGGCAGGGAGAGAGAACGGGAGTTGTTAGGATTGCAGAAGGAAAAGCGGAAGAGAGAGGAGACAAGGGAAATGCTGAGAGCCGCTGGAGAGGCAGCAGTCTTGACATTTTGGAGATGGAAGGGGCTTCTAGTCAGGTCATGGGCAAGTTTTTGTTTTACTGACTAGGTTTCCCTCATAAAGGATAGATCCAAATTAAATGGGTGGTGAGAAAGTAAGAACATAAGGAGAGCCTGCTGGATCAGGCCAGGGGCCCACCTACTCCAGCACCCTCTTTTCACAGTGGCCAAATACCCCCAAGAACATAGGAATGCAGATAGACTGCCCCTGCAGCTGGAGGTCCTGTAATAGCTTCGTAACAATAAGATCGTGTGAGCTTACATAGCCCCTTGTTGACGTGTTTTACAAGCTATGGAGCTAGTTTTTGAACTTGTTTCTAGGTTTTTTACCTTTTGGTTGAAGCTAAATTAGAATTCCAAGTTTGAATAATTACCACTTACTGTTTGGGAGTTTTTTTGAAGTTTCCTTAATCCTCCCCCTAGAGTTAATAGCAAACAAACTATTTTGAGTTATACGGTATAAATGTATTTTTTTCCTTCTGAGAAAACTGATAGATCATAACAGTGAAACGAGAATTTTAGCGGACAACTCGTCAAGGTTATTTGGAAGTTTGCCTTGAGTTATTTTTTGTTATCTGGAGTTATTTGGAAGGTTTTATTGAGTTATTTATATCTCTTTGAATTAGTTCATTATGTTTTTGAGTTTTTTCTCTCTTAAGCAAGTCTGCTCTTGAAGCAGTAAATATATTGTTTGTTTTTGTGTCACTATATCATAGAATCATAGAATCCTAGAGTTGGAAGAGACCCCAAGGGCCATCCAGTCCAACCCCCTGCCAAGCAGGAAACACCATCAAAGCATTCCTGACAGGTGGCTGTCAAGCCTCTGCTTAAAGACCTCCAAAGAAGGAGACTCCACCACACTCCTTGGCAGCAAATTCCACTGTCCAACAGCTCTTACTGTCAGGAAGTTCTTCCTAATGTTGAGGTGGAATCTTCTTTCTTGTAGTTTGAATCCATTGCTCCGTGTCCGCTTCTCTGGAGCAGCAGAAAACAACCTTTCTCCCTCCCCTATATGACATCCTTTTATATATTTGAACATGGCTATCATATCACCCCTGAACCTTCTCTTCTCCAGGCTAAACATACCCAGCTCCCTAAGCCGTTCCTCATAAGGCATCGTTTCCAGGCCTTGGACCATTTTGGTTGCCCTCCTCTGGACACGTTCCAGCTTGTCAGTATCCTTCTTGAACTGTGGTGCCCAGAACTGGACACAGTATTCCAGGTGAGGTCTGACCAGAGCGGAATACAGTGGTACTATTACTTCCCTTGATCTAGATGCTATACTCCTCTTGATGCAGCCCAGAATTGCATTGGCTTTTTTAGCTGCTGCATCACACTGTTGACTCATGTCAAGTTTGTGGTCTACCAAGACTCCTAGATCCTTTTCACATGTACTGCTCTCAAATAAATATACGCTCATCTCGTTTCAGGGATCTTTCACGGTGTAGACTTCCTTTTTTGTAAAGGAGGTCCTATAAGAGCATAAGAAGAGCCTGGCTCCTGGATCAGGCCCAAGGGGGCCCATCTAACCCAGCATCCTGTTCTCACAGTGGCCGACCAGATTCCTGTGGGAAACCCACAAGCAGGATTCGAACACAGGAGCAACTCTCCCCTCCGGTGGTTTCCAGCAATTCAGAAGCGTTGCTGCCTCCGACTGTGGAGGGCAGAGCAGAGCAGAGCCATTGACATCCTCGGAGTCAGAGCCTGCATGTTGGGCATCTGGTGCCCTTCAGATGTTGCTGAAACCCAGATGCTGGGAGCTCCTCACGACCAGCATGGCCAATGGTCACAGCATCACAGAACTGGAGAGAACTGGAAGGGACCCCAAGGGTCCTCTAGTCCAACCCTGCGCGATGCAGCTGGGGTGGGAGGGGGAGTTTGACATCAGCAGGGCCCCCCCAGGTGCGCCCTCTTTGCAGTGAAGGAAACGGGATGGGGGTTCTTCCGGCCTTGGGCACCTTGGGCAGCAGGAAACCCCTGAAGGGGGTGTCGCGGGTGACGGCGTGAGGCAGCCCCATGGGCAGGATGGTGATGTAGCGCTGGATCTCGTAGAGGACGGCCTCTGTGTAGGGCATGCGCTTGCGGTCATCCAGGCAGGGGGGGCGGTCCGGCCCAATCACGTGGTCAATCTCCTGGTGGACTCGAGCTGCAGGGAGATGGACAGGAGGAAGAGGAGGAGGCAATGGTTCTTGAACCCAGTGCTTGAACTTACAGAAGCACAGAATCGTAGAGTTGGAAGGGACCCCCAAAGGTCATCCAGCCCAACCCCCTGCGATGCAGGAAAATCCACGGAAGCATTCCTAGCAGATGGGCATCCAACCTCTGCTTACAAGCCTCCAAGGAAGGAGAGTTTTTATAGATTGAGGTTGAATCCTGACAAGACAGAAGTGCTGTTTTGGGGGGACAGGGTGCGAGTGGGTGTGGGGGATTCCCTGGTCCTGAATGGGGTAACTGTGCCCCTGAAGGACCAGGTGCGCAGCCTGGGAGTCATTCTGGACTCACAGCTGTCCATGGAGGCGCAGGTTAATTCTGTGTCCAGGGCGGCTGTCTACCAGCTCCATCTGGTGCGCAGGATAAGACCCTCCCTGCCCATGGACTGTCTTGCCAGAGTGGTGCATGCTCTGGTTATCTCCCGTTTGGACTACTGCAATGCGCTCTACGTGGGGCTACCTTTGAAGGTGACCCGGAAACTGCAATTAATCCAGAATGCGGCAGCTAGACTGGGGACTGGGAGTGGCCGCCGGGACCACATAACACCAGTCCTGAGAGATCTACATTGGCTCCCAGTACGTTTCCGAGCACAATTCAAAGTGTTGGTGCTGACCTTTAAAGCCCTAAACAGCCTCGGTCCTGTATACCTGAAGGAGCGTCTCCACCCCCATTGTCCAGCCCAGACACTGAGGTCCAGCTCTGAGGGCCTTCTGGTGATTCCCTCACTGCGAGAAGCAAAGCTACAGGGAACCAGGCAGAGGGCCTTCTCGGTAGTGGCACCCGCCCTGTGGAACGCCCTCCCAGCAGAGGTTAAAGTGATAAATAACTATCCTATATTCAGAAAATACCTGAAGGCAGCCCTGTTTAGGGAAGTTTTTAACTTGTGATTTTGATGTATTTTAATATTTGTTGGAAGCCGCCCAGAGTGGCTGGGGAGACCCGGCCAGATGGGCAGGGTACAAATAAATTATTATTATTATTATTATTATTATTATTATTATTATTATTATTATATTTTGTATATTACTGTTATCATTATCATTTTTATTTATACAGTATTCCACTTTCCTCCCTGACTGGGACTCAAGGCAGCTCATGCAACTTAAAACGAAACAGATGGAATACAAAACACTAAGTAAAAGGTAAAGGGACCCCTGACCATTAGGTCCAGTTGCAGACCACTCTGAGGTCCTGCCTTCTGCCGGCTTTCCTTTCGATGCATCATAGCATTGGGAGGGCCTCAAACGGCCACCCGGTCCAACACCCCCCCCCCGCAATGTGGGGATCGCAGCACCCCGCCCCTCACCTGCCACTTCAGGGTGCTTCATGAGGATGAGGAAGCTGTAGCGCAGGGTGGTGCTGGTGGTTTCGGTGCCCCCGAAAAACAGGTTGTGGGTGGTCATGACTAGCGTCTCTGTGTGGAAGTAGCTCAGAGGGTCTTGCTTCTCCTGAAAGAAGAAGAAGAAGAAGAAGAAGAAGAAGAAGAAGAAGAAGAAGAAGAAGAAGAGGAGGAGGAGGAGTTTGGATTTGATATTCCGCTTTATCCCTACCCGAAGGAGTCTCAAAGCGGCTCACATTCTCCTTTCCCTTCCTCCCCCACAACAAACCCTCTGTGAGGTGAGTGGGGCTGAGAGACTTCAGAGAAGTGGGACTAGCCCAAGGTCACCCAGCAGCTGCATGTAGAGGAGGGGGGAAGCGAACCCGGTTCACCAGATTATGAGACTACCGCTCTTAACCACTACACCACACTGGCTTTCCAGAGAGACCAGAGAGGAGGCTGCATGCGCAACGATGGATTGCGGATTGTGTCCTCCTGCGGGGGAAAGCTTGGCTCACCCCTCCCTTGTGATATTGCAGGGGGTTGGGCTAGATGAGCCCTAGAGTGCCCTCCAATTCTGCAGCACTCTGATTCTATATGCCCACTCGACCGCTTTGACTACGGATGCCATGTAACCCCCCCCCCCCGTTCCACATCTGCAAGAAATCGGTCTTTTAGTGTGGCAGCACCTGAACTTTGGAACTCCCTGCCGATTGACACCAGGCAGGCACCTTCTCTGCACTTGTTTAGGCAAGCCTTACCCAGATGTTTAGAAATCCGATCCTTTGCTATTTTAACTTTTACAATGTCTTAAACTATTGCTGTTGATTTTTTAAAAACTACCGTATCTTTCCGTGTATAAGACTAGGTTTACCCCCTAAAAATAATGTCCAAAATTTGGGGGCATCTTATACACAGATAGATCTCACCCCCCCCCATTTTCTTAAATCGGAGTCTCCCAAAATAGGGGGCGTCTTATACATGGGGGCGTCTTATAGACGGAAAAATACGGTAATAATTCTATTGCTTCTTTTCTTTTCTTTTTTGTAAACCACTTGGAGGTTTGCTTGGTTCCTTTTTCCAAAAGAAGAGTGCCTAAATTTTACGAATCAAAGAAATGAATAGTAGACAAGGCGCTGATAGCCTGCTGGAGACCTCAGGGCAGGGTTTTTACCCCAAATGAATTGAGCAGCAGGGGTGATGGCTGGTGGCGGCTGAAGGCCTTTGGGTGCTGGGGTGGGTGGGTGTCCCGGGGGCAGAGGGACCCCCCTTCTTGGAGGTACCTGCTCCATGCGGATGAGGAAGCAGTCGATGAAGTCCCGTGGGGCGTCAGGGTCCAGATCCTTTTGGTGGCATTGAATGCGCTCTGCGATAAACTGACGCAGTTTCTCAAAGTTGCGGAAGATTTGGTGATGGGGCCCCGGCAGGATGTCCATGAGGCTGGGGAAGATGTTGTAGAGCTAGGGGAGTGGGGAGAAGGAGAGGCAACAACAACAACAACAACAACAACAACAACAACAACAACAACAATTTCTATCACTGTGCCATTGAGAGCGTGCTCACTTATGGCTTATGTGTGTGGTATGGAAGCTGTACTACCAAGGACAGGATGGGGTTGTGCAGAGTTGTTAAGGCAGCAGAGAGCATTGTTGGCTGCTCGCTCTCCACCTTAGAGCAGATTTATGCCATGAGGTGCCACAGAAAGGCACTGGACATAGTGAAAGATCCATCGCATCCTGGTCACCGTCTCTTTGAGCTTTTGCCATCGGGACGGAGATACAGGACGATGACAACAAGAACAAGCCGTCTTAGAAACAGCTTCTTCTCCAGAGCGATCTCGGCCTTGAATGGGAAGCCTGGACTTTGAAAGTCATCTAATCTTACCTGTTATGTTGTATCATACTGTATGGTTTTTTAATCAGTGTTTTTGTAGTTGTTTTGTTTTTGCGTGGAGTGCCCTATCTGGGTGGATGGAGCAGCCAAGTAATTTCGTTGTTCCCGAAGGGGACAATGACAATAAAATATATTCTATTCCAGGGGTAGGCAACCTTCGGCTCCCAGATGTTTTGGGACTACAACTCCCATGATCCCTAGCTAACAGGACCAGTGGTCAGGGATGATGGGAGTTGTAGTCCCAAAACATCTGGGAGCCGAAGGTTGCCTACCCCTATTCTATTCTATTCTATTCTATTCTATTCTATTCTATTCTATTCTATTCTATTCTATTCTATTCTAACAACAACAACAACAACTAATACTTATGCCCTGCCTCTCAATTTTTTATGATTCTATGATCCTACTTTTATGTGACATTTGTTATCATATTGTGTCATGTTATAAATAAATACAGTTATACGTTGGGTTACGGCCGCTTCAGGTTGCGCGATTTCGGGTTGCGTACTGCGCCGAACCCGGAAGTAATGGAATGGGTTACTTCCGGGTTTCGGCGCTCGCGCATGCGCAGAAGTGCTAAGTCGCGCTTTGCACATGCGCAGAAGCGCCAAATTGCGGCACGCGCGTGCGCACATGCAGCGGCGCAGGTTGCGAACGCTGCAGGTTGCGAACGCGCCTCCCGCATGGATCATGTTTGCAACCCGAGCGTCCGCTGTATAAATAATAATAACCCCAATGGGAGCTGCCTCACTCTCAAAGGGGCAATGTGTGGAAGTGACAGTCATTTTCACCCAACATCAATTTCCCTTGGGAGTCAGGTGCGGAAAAGAGACCCCGAGGGACCTGATTCAATTTTGTTCAGTATGGGGTTCCCTAGCTGTGATTCCTGCATTGCAGAGGGTTGGACTAGATGACTCTTGTGGTCCCTTGCAGCTCCGCGATAATAATAATAATAATAATAATAATAATAATAATAATAATTTTTTTAATTTATATCCCGCCCTCCCCAGCCGAAACTGGGCTCAGGGCGGCTAACATCAGTAAAAATTACAATAAAGTATAAAAAGAAAAACCATTAATTAAAATACAGGTTAAAAAGCCAATTTAAAATTTAAAATGCCGCTTCATTTGTCGCCCGTAAACAAAACCAAGGGGAGGAAACATCAGACTGAGTCCAACCCGAAGGCCAGGCGGAACAGCTCTGTCTTGCAGGCCCTGCGGAAAGATGTCAAATCCCGCAGGGCCCTGGTCTCTTGTGACAGAGTGTTCCACCAAGTTGGGGCCAGAACTGAAAAGGCCCTGGCCCTGGTTGACACCAGTCTGGCAGCCTTGTGGCTCGGGACCTCCAACAAGTTGTTATTTGTGGACCTTAAGGTCCTTTGCGGGGCATACCGGGAGAGGCGGTCCTGTAGGTACGAGGGTCCTAGGCCGCATAAGACTGTGAGTTGCAGCCCCAAAGGGGTGGAGAGCAGCAAGTTGGTCTCCTCCGATGTTTGGACCCACCCTCTTCCCAGGCCCCTCCTCACCTCCCCCCAGATGGAGCTCATGATCTTGAAGTTCTCGTTGAAGTGGTCCAAGAGGGTGAGGAAGTCAGCGTCTTGGTATTCGTAGCGCTGGCCAAACACCACGGCACAGATGACGTTGGAGACGGCCCGGCAAACGGGGTTGATGGGGTTGAAGGGAGCCCCTGTGCGGAGAGAGGAAGAGGACAGGGAGTCCTTGAGGGGGCCAGAGGGGCTCCTTCCTTGGAGGACCTCAAAGCGAGCAGGCAAGGAGGCCCTTGTTGGAGATTCATTCCCTGTGTGCAGTCATGGGATTGTTGTCTATCACATGACGGTATGTGTTTTGATGCCACAGGAATGGGAAGTGACGGAAGACGGGATGTTTGTCTTACTGTGTTCCGTGAAGTGGGACTATTGTCCTTTGTCCTTTCTCTTTGCTATCTGATGCTAGAGAGAGAGGGAGCCATGTTGCAGTGCTCCGTGTGTGTTTATATGTAAATAAAGTAGATTAGCCAAAATGCTGAGTTGCTGAGGTCTGTTACGCAAGCTGAGCAAAACTGCGGATCCCTAAGTGTGCTGATGTCTTCTGGCATCAGTCGCTGAGATGTTCGGGCTGAAGAATGCTTTTGAAGCTCCCGAACAACCGCCCAGGAGGGAGCGAACATGCCAGTCGGGCATGTGTCTCTGCCAGGGTTCTACTCGTGAGTAGGACGCCTCCTGACAGCCCTCGCCCGCAGCTCCACCCTCCCTCCCGAGAGCACCCCTGGGCCATGTGGTGTGACCAATCCTGGGACCAGCCCTGCCCTTGGAGCGGGTCTCTCTGAATCTAAAAGAGGCTCAGCCCTGCTGGCACCCTTCCCGCATCTCTTGCCAGGTGAGAAGGCAAGCTGCCGACAGAACAGAGCCTGCACCTCAAATCACTGCTCTGAAAAATGGGGAAAGGGGAGGCAAGCATAGCTTCCCATGCCGTAGAGAGATCCTAAGAACACCAGAGGAGCCTGGGGGCTGGATCAGGCCAGAGGGGGGCCCATCTAGGCCAGCATCCTGTTCTCACATAGTACCTAGGAATCGAGATAGACTGCCTCTGGAGCTGGAGGTTCCTTACCTCTCTCGCCCTGATCTGGCCACAGTGATCCATGCGATGGTCACCTCCAGGCTTGATTATTGTAACTCGCTCTACGTGGGGCTGCCCTTGAAGCTGACCCAGAAACTCCAGCGGGTGCAGAATGCTGCGGCGAGGCTCCTTACGGGGTCCTTGCCGCGGGACCACATTCATCCAGTGCTGTAACAGCTGCACTGGCTCCCGGTGGAGTACAGGATCAGGTTTAAGGTGCTGGTTTTGACCTTTAAAGCCCTATGCAGCCTAGGACCCTCGTACCTACGGGACCGACTCTCCTGGTATGCCCCGCAGAGGACCTTAAGGTCCACAAATAACAACATTTTGGAGGTCCCGAGCCACACAGTTGTTAGACTGGTGTCAACTAGGGCCAGGGCCTTTTCAGTACTGGCCCCAACTTGGTGGAACACTCTGTCACAAGAGACCAGGGCCCTGCGGGATTTGACATCTTTCCACAGGGCCTGCAAGACAGAGCTGTTCCGCCTGGCCTTCGGGTTGGACTCAGTCTGATGTTTCCTCCCCTTATGGTTTTGATTATGGGCGATAAATGAAGCGGCTTTTTAAATTTTAAACTGTATTTTAATTAACATTTTTTCTTTCTTTTTATACTTTATTGTAATTTTATTGATGTTAGCCGCCCTGAGCCCGGTTTTGGCTGGGAAGGGCGGGGTATAAATAAAATTTATTATTATTATTATTATTATTATTATTATTATTATTATCATCATCATCATCAGAAGAGCTTGCCACATCAGGCCAAAGGGAGCCCATCTAGTCCGGAATCCTTATCTCCAACTGTGGAGGCAGAGCAAAGCCATCCTGGTTAGTAGTCATCTCCTCTTCTGAAATCCTCTCCCGCCCCCCTCTCCCGCCCACCAGGCGAGGACTCACCACCAGTTTTCTGGAACTCCTGGACCAGGAACTGGGCCTCCTCCTGGATCCGGCCTTCAATGCTGCTCGTTCCCATTCCAAAGTTCTTCAGGGTTTGCAGAGCAAAGCGGCGAAGGACCTTCCACTTCTCCCCGTTGGAGAAGGCGATGCCTGCAGGAGTCATGGGGAGCTGTGAGTTGAGGGGGGCACGGAGGGGGTCTGGGTGGGGAACCTCCCTGATTTTCCAAGGTGACATCCCAAGGTGACCTTCCTGAGGGGCAGCCCGTCTGGAAGG
Source organism: Darevskia nairensis (assembly GCA_034642065.1). Lineage (NCBI taxonomy): Eukaryota > Metazoa > Chordata > Lepidosauria > Squamata > Lacertidae > Darevskia > Darevskia nairensis. The sequence goes on along the minus strand of JAWWNI010000825.1, from coordinate 767,811 downwards.
TGAGGAGGTGGGTTGGGAGGCCATGAAAGCCAGGGGTGGCTAATTGATGCCTCCTGCCCACGTTGCTGAACTACGGCACAACTCCCCTCCTCTCCCTTTACCCTTGGCTGTGCGAAGTTGCTGGGAGATGTAGTTCAGCAACCTCTGGAATAGCAGAATCGTAGAGTTGGAAGGGAACCCAAGGGTCAGCTAGTCCAACCCCCTGCAATGCAGGAATCTCAACTGAAGCATCCATGGCGGATGGCCACCCAACTTCTGCTTAAAAACCTCCAAGGAAGGAGAGTTCACAACCTCCCGAGGGAGACCTTTCCACTGTCAAACAGCTCTTACTTTTAGAAAGTTTCCTCTGGTGTTTAGTCAAAATCTTCATTCCTGTAACTTGAAGCCATGGGTTCGAGTCCTACCCTCCAGAGCAGGAGAAAACAAGCGTGTTGCCTCTTCCATGTGACAGCCCTTCAGATATTTGAAGATGGCTATCATCTCTCTTCTCAGTCTCCTCTTTTCCAGGCTATTCATTCCCAGCTCCCTCAACCGTTCCTCATCAGGTTTCGTTTCCAGACCCTTGACCATCTCAGTCGCCCTCCTCTGCACACCTTCCAGCTCGTCCAAATCCTGCTTAAATTGTGGTGCCCAAAACTGGACACAGCATTCCAGGTGTGGTCTGACCAAGGCAGAATAGAGTGGGACTATGACTTCCCTTGATCTGGACACTAGACTTACGTTGATTCAGCCTAGAACAGAATTAGCTTCTTTTGCTGCTGCATCGCACTGTGGACTCAAGTTCAACTTGTGGTCCACCAAGACCCCAAGATCCTGTCCACAAGCCAGGTGCCCCCCAGTCATTGATGAACACCCTGGAGATGACCCCTCTTTCACGTCCTTCTGGTAAGAGTTGTTTGAGAGCCAGACAGAGGTTGCCTGGGGGGTGGGGGGTGGCGGCAGGGGTCCGGGGCTGTCCCTCTCTGGAGATATTTCAGCAGAGGGTGGAGAGAGATATTTTGGAGATGCTGGGATGGCCAGACCCTATCTTGCAGACTCTGCACTGAGCTTGGTCCTAGACATCCCTTTTAACTCTACCCCATTGCTGTCTTTAAATCAACCCCTCTGGCCGCTGGCACTGAAGTGACCTCCTTAGCTAGAGGTAGGTAGCCGTGTTGGTCTGCCATAGTCGAAACAAAATAAAAAAAATCCTTCCAGTAGCACCTTAGAGACAAGCTAAGTTTGTTATTGGTATGAGCTTTCGTGTGCATGCACAGCACACTTCTTCAGATACACACACTTCTTTGTGCATGCACACGAAAGCTCATACCAATAATAAACTTACCGCATTTTTCGCTCTATAAGGCGCACCTGACCATAGGACGCACCTAGTTTATAGAGGGGGAAAGCCCCAATTTTTTGTGGATCAGCTCAAATTTCTGTAGCTTCTTTTGCAAAGGAGAAAAGCCCCATTTTTTGAGGATCAGCTCAAAGTTGTTGAGCTTACTTTGCAAAGGGGAAAAAAATCCTGTTTTATGGGGTTTAACTCACAGTTCTGCAGCTTCAGGAATGGGAGCCATTTCTACAGTTTCCAAACAGATAATCTAATCAGCCAGTCACATGTATCTGGGAAAACAGCCTCCCTTTGCAAGGGGGCGGGGCTGGAATCTCTCTCCCCCCGATCTTTTGCTGAGCAGCTGCTCAGGGGGCTTCCTTTCAACACCCCCTTCTCTCTTTGTAAAAAAAAAAAAAGCATGATCTGCTTTTGCCCCTGGGCAGTTCAGCTCCAGGGACCACACATTCGCTCCATAAGACGCACAGACTTTTTAGGAGGAAAAAAGTGCGTCTTATGGAGCGAAAAATACGGGTAGTTGGTCTCTAAGGTGCTACTGGAAGGAATTTTCTCCTTAGCTAGCTGACTTGGGGTGGGGGCCGTCTTCTTACCATTGCCCCTGGTGAAGCGATAGAAGACTGGGAATTCGCCACGGCCGCTGAAGTCATCCGCCTGGTCCACCAAGGCCTCCTTGACCGCCTGGTATCCGCAGAGGACCACGCAAGGCAGTGACCCCAAGTGGACAGTGTAGATGGGGCCATAGCTCTCGCTGAGCTGCAAAAGAGAAGGACAGGACACGGGATTTGAATCACAGAATCATAGGAACGCATAGCTGTCAACCCTCCCTTTTTTTGTGGGAAACTCCCTTATTCCAATGCCATTTCCCGCTGCTATCCCGGATTGTTGATATCCCTTAAATTTCCCGGATTTCAAAGGAAGCAGCTCCTCTCCCCCCCTCCCTGCCAGCCAGGGAGGCTCCTCAGCTGGGTTGCTCGGCTGCCAATAAGGAGTCTGAGACCGACTGGGGGCGGAGCTTGCATGCCTTGTGCAGCCAGACCCTCACGCCCAACCAGACAGACAGCCTGCCTGCTATCTATGCACTCGCTCTTTCGCTCACCCGTTCGTGCGCAGCCTCTGGAGCTCAGGGTGGCGAGGCTACTTGGTGCCATTGCACCGCCCTCGCGGCATCCCTTATTTTCAAATCCGAAAGTTGACAGCTATGTAGGAACGTAAGAGCCTGGCTCCCGGATCAGGCCAATGGCCCACCTGGCCCAGCATCCTGTTCTCGCAGTGGCCAACCGGATGCCCATTACACAAGCAGGATTGGAGCGGCAGACCCCTCTCCCCTCCTGCAGTTTCCAGCAACTGGGGTTCAGAGGCATCGATGCCTGAAAATGATTTACAGATGGTATTTAACTCCGGGTTGACTTGCTAAAATGTTTAAGACTGAATCAGATAAATACTGGAGACGCATTGAGGCCGAGGGTACGTTCTATCATATGTGGCAGACTTGTAAAAGAGTAAAAGAGTATTGGGAAATAATTTATAATGAATTGAAAAAAATGTTTAAAAGTACTTTTCCAAAAAGACCAGAGTCCTTTTTGTTGGGGATAATTCAGATGGAAATTCCCAGATGTCAAAAAAGCGACTTATGTATGCTACTACTGCGGCCTGTGTTTTGTCAGCCCCAAAATAGAAAACGGGTGAGGAGAATAATGACAACTTAAACTGATGGAATACGCACAGCTGGCAGGCTTAACTTATAGAATAAGAGAACAAGAAGAATATACATTTAAAGAAGAGTGAAAAATGTTTAATGGGTGAAAATTGTGTACATTTGAAAATGTTGTATTAAGATAAATTCAACAGTGTAAATAAGTTTTGATGGATGTAAAAATGAGATATTGAATGGCTTAGTTTATGTAAAATATGCAGGGATTTATGGCATGTGTCAGGAGGCTGGAGAGGCAGCTGGCATCTCCAGCGTCAAACTGGTATAGAGAACCTACTCCGGTTTTGATAACGGATTCAAGTGAATCAATGTCTGAGAGCAGTTCAGACTCAGAGGAGGAAGAAGCAGAGGCTCTGGTAAAGTCTCAGAGCCCTGCCTCCACTTCCCCTGAAGAGGGGAGAGGAAGGAACAGCAGTTGGTTCCGGGTCCTGGAATGCCTCAGGAGAAAAGCGTGAAAAAAGCCGACTTCCGGCAGAAGCGGCATCTGATTTATGGAGGGCTAACGCATTTACGATGTGTTGGAAGCTGTAAAACACTTACTGGCCAATAAAGCAGTTATGGGTAAAAACAACGGAGTCCTTTTGAAACTTCGGCTGCTGGAGACCACCAGCCAGGCACTTGACAGCATGCAAGAGAGGGACCCAGGTGACGCTGTGGGTTAAACCACAGAGCCTAGGGCTTGCTGATCAGAAGGTCGGCGGTTTGAATCCCTGCGACGGGGTGAGCTCCCGTTGCTCAGTCCCTGCTCCTGCCCACCTAGCAGTTCGAAAGCACGTCAAAGTGCAAGTAGATAAATAGGTACTGCTCCGGCGGGAAGGGAAACGACGTTTCTGTGCGCTGCTCTGGTTCGCCAGAAGCAGCTTAGTCATGCTGGCCACATGACCTGGAAGCTGTACGCCGGCTCTCGGCCAATAAAGCGAGATGAGCGCCACAACCCCAGAGTCGGACACGACTGGACCTAATGGTCAGGGGTCCCTTTACCTTTATGGCATGCAAATTGAGCCATGGAAGGAGAAGAGGGGAAGTCATTGATATTTTAAGGTGGTTGAAATGAATAGTCTAAAATTTAAAATAAAAAAAAACTTAATAAAAATTATATATAAAAAGAAACATCACTTCCCCCAGGTGTAGAGCTGGAAGGGACCCCCAACTCCAGCCCTGCAATTCTATGATTGCGTCCCAATGTGATACTTGTGATATGATTGTGTCCCAATGTGATACTTGCTCGCGATGGGAAATTCAATGCGACAAAATACCAATGGTGGGAATTGCAAAGGATAAATTCCTATGCCACCCTTCATCACAAGGCGGTTTGCACTATAATAACAGAAAAAACACACACCATCATAACGAACGGAAACAATAATCCAAGTTATCAGGGTCTTTGATCTTAATTTCATTGCTGCTACCATCTCCACAGAAGGACACCGACAGCTCCGGCTCACCTGGGATTAATCTTTAACGAAAGGCCCATATCGCATTTCTTGGCCCAGAAGCGTCTGTTGCTCAACCCTAATTGCTCAAGGTATTACTACTTCCCGGATTATACGGACTCACCCATCTCTTCCAGGTTTCACCCTGTTTTGGCAAGACTAGAAAGTTGATGTGATGCCGCCCAGAGTGGCCGGGGCAACCCAGTGAGATGTGTGGGGTATAAATAGTGAGATTATCATTATGGAATGGGACATCCCTATTTTCATCAGAGAAATGCTGGAGTATGGTTACCAGACGTCCCCGTTTCCCAGGGATAGCCCCCGGATTTACAAATCTGTCCCCGGACAAAATCTGTCCCTGGAATGTCCCCGGATTTCGTTTAATGTCCCCAGATTTATATTTTAAGTGTTGTAGATTTATTTGTAGGGAATGAATGTTGCAGGATTGGTTCAACGGCACAAGACACATCATATGGGGACTTCCGGCGAGGCAAAACTGCAGCCGCCACGGCAGTGAGCAGCTCCTGAAGCCAGCCAGAGCCAACTGCGCTACCAGGCTAGCTCCGGGCTGCTGAGACTGCCGCTGTCACCGCCACTGCCGAGGGGGAACCAGGGACGCCCAGCGCATCAACTGGGGGAACTGCTGACACCCCCCGTGACCCAAATCGAGCCGGGAGTGAGAGCGCTTGCCCACCCGGTTGACTGCCCAGTGGCACTCTGGGGCGAGGCAAACCCCAGAGCCGACGCAGGGAGAAGGAGGAGAGGAGAAGGAGAAGGAGAAGGAAGAGAGAGAAAGAAGGAGAAAAAAGAGGGGAGCCCCGAACTTGCAGCGCCGCCGCCGCCGCCGTTGAGAAGGAAAGAAGCACTGGGAGGGCAAGGACATGTGGCCGAGCCCAGGCTGACCTGAGCCTACTCCGCGGCTAGCGCTCCAAGAGAGCAGGCCGGGGGCCAGAGGAAGGCTACGCGACAGAGGAGACCACAGAAGAGAAGATATTACAGTGGAACCTCGACTTATGAATTTAATGTGTTCCGAAAGCACACCCGTAAGTCGAAAATGTTGTAAGTCGAAAAACGGCATTCCAATAGGAATGCATTGGAAACGTAAGTCGAAAAATTCGTAAGAAAACCCTATGTAAACCTTCGTAAGTCGAGTAAACCCTATCTAAAACTTCGTAAGTTGAGTAAACCGCATCTAAAATCCAAGCAGATTTCCTTTCCGAAGTCGAAAAATTCGTAGGCGCGCAGTCGCTTTTTCCCTTTCGTAAGTCGAAAAATACGTAAGTCGAGTACTTCGTAATTCGAGGTTCCACTGTACAGTGGTCCCTTGACTTACGAATGACCCGACTTCCGTATTTTTCGAGTTACGAGTGAAAAAAGTGGCTGCGCGCTTACAAATTTTTTTGATCTCTGAATGGAAATCGTTGCCGTTTTAGACGCGGTTTCCTCGACTTGGACACAGCCGCCCTGGACACAGAATTAACCTGCGCCTCCAAGGACAGCTGTGAGTCCAAAATGACTCCCAGGCTGCGCACCTGGTCCTTCAGGGGCACAGTTACCCCATTGAGGACCAGGGAGTCCCCCACACCCGCCCGCCCCCTGTCTCCCCAAAACAGTACTTCTGTCTTGTCAGGATTCAACCTCAATCTGTTAGCTGCCATCCATCCTCCAACCGCCTCCAGGCACTCACACAGGACCTTCCCTGCCTTCACTGGTTCTGATTTGAAAGAGAGGTAGAGAGGTAGAGAGGAATCTCCTTTCTTGTAACTTGATGCCACTGGTTCGAGTCTTACCCTCCAGAGCAGGAGAAAACAAGCTTGCTCCACCTTCCACAGGACAGCCCTTCAGATATTTGAAGATGGCTCCCTCCTCTCACCCAGTCTGAGCAGTGGCCTGGCTGGGGTTACGGAAAGCAGAAGGCAGTCCCCCCAGGTTGAGTGTCCTGGTCTTCATGACTTCACAACTGCTGGCTCCGAATAAATCGCATGTCTCAAATTGTACTCTGGCTGTTTTGCAGAGTCAGAGTGACCCCCTGCAAGAGGCCCTGGGCTCTTTGGGGGAAGCTCTCATGGCTAAACCGGTTTCAAAGGGGTTTGGGGTTGCTGGGTGTGCCGTGAATGATGATGTGTCTGGAGTTTTGGTCAAGCACGAAACTCAACCATTTAAGTTACCCCTGGAAATAAAAAATAAAAAAAATTCATTCCAGTAGCACCTTAGAGACCAACTAAGTTTGTTCTTGGTATGAGCTTTCGTGTGCATGCACACGAAAGCTCATACCAAGAACAAACTTAGTTGGTCTCCAAGGTGCTACTGGAAGGAATTTTTTATTTTGCTTCTTAGGAGAAAACCTAGACAGCATCTCAAAAAGCAGAGACATCACCTTGCCGACAAAGGTCCGTATAGTTAAAGCTATGGTTTTCCCAGTAGTAATGTACGGAAGTGAGAGCTGGACTATAAAGAAGGCTGATTGCCGAAGAATTGATGCTTTTGAATTCTGGTGCTGGAGGAGACTCTTGAGAGTCCCATGGACTGCAAGAAGATCAAACCTCTCCATTCTGAAGGAAATCAGCCCTGAGTGCTCACTGGAAGGACAGATCCTGAAGCTGAGGCTCCAGTACTTTGGCCACCTCATGAGAAGAGAAGACTCCCTAGAAAAGACCCTGATGTTGGGAAAGATGGAGGGCACAAGGAGAAGGGGACGACAGAGGACGAGATGGTTGGACAGTGTTCTCGAAGCTACCAACATGACTCTGACCAAACTGCGGGAGGCAGTGGAAGACAGGAGTGCCTGGTGTACTCTGGTCCATGGGGTCACAAAGAGTGGGACACAACTAAACGACTAAACGACAACAACAACAACATTTTGACTATGGCAGACCAACACGGCTACCTACCTGTAACTGGAACCCTGGACATAAAGAGAGAGAGAGAGAGAGAGAGAGAGAGAGAGAGAGAGAGAGAGAGAGAGAGAGAGAGGTTGTCTCTTACCTTTTCCAGAGACCGGTGCATTTCTTTGGGGTCTAACTGGAAGAGGTTGCCTACGAAAGGCAGCGGGGCTGGGCCGGGGGGCATCTTCCCCCTTTTCCTGCCCCCCCTTTTCCCATTCAGGTACAAAACCAAGCAGGAAAGGCATAGTAGCAGCAGCAACGCTGGGGTGAGAGCCCCGCTGAGGTCCATGGCTGCAGAGAGAGGATGAACCAGTGAACTGGACTTTCCCCTGTGCACTAAATATATGGGTGTGTATATATTTCCCCCTGTATTTTACTCCCGAAGAATACGGCTGTTTACGGTCCTGCAGGGGCCTGGAGCCGTCTCTCCCCCGCAGGGCTGCAGGGAAGGTCTGGCAGGGAGCCACATGGCTGCTCGGCTTTCCTGCCCCCCAGCAGGACGTTGTTATAAATCAGCCGAGCCCGTGGCGAAAGGCACCCAACTCCACCTCCAGCTCTCGCTCTCGACTTGAGAAATATTTGTTTACATTCCCAGCTTCCACAACCCTGGAGGGCTGCCAAAGCAGGATTTTTGTGTCATGCACGCTTTGCAGAATCACACGCGTTTGTCGGGGGGAGAAGGTTGAATTCTGGCTCGTGACGTCCTGATAGACTTCTGGTTTTCATTTCCCTTGGCTTTCCGCTCCCCACTTTCCCCATTTTAGCCCCACTTCACAGGCCCCACCCGGACCCTGGAAACCTGAAGAACACCAGGAGAAGCTGACTGCTGGTTCAGGCCAAAGTCCAGCATCCTGTTCCTACAGTGGCCAAATGCCCCCTCCCCGATAACTGAAAAACCTAGATAGACTGCCCCTGGGCCTGGAGGTTCCATGAGAATGTAAGAAGATTCTGGCTGCTACTGACCTGTTCTCAAATGTGGGAACTCAGGGAGCAGAATACAAGTGCAAGAGCCTTCCCCCCTCCTGGGTTTCCAGCAACTGGGATTCAAACTTAAATTAAGCCCTAAGGATGTGACGGCCAGCAATCCCGATGACTTTAACAGAGGATTGGACAAATTCATGGAGGAGGAGAGGACTGTCAGTGGAGGATGTCTCTGCTCTGCCTCTATTATCAGAGTCGGCAATGCTTCAGAAACCACAGGAAGGGAGAGACAACCCTGTATCGCCTTGAGAGTTTAATGGAAGGCAGCATACAAAGCACATTGTGCAAGAACCTGGTGTTACAAAGGAAGATATTCATCTCAGTTTGCCTCAGGCTTTCTGAGTTACACACATTCCTCTGCAGTGATAGTTTGCAGAGGTTGTGGCGCACAATTCAACGGTGGAACTCCCTCCCACAGGACGCAATGATGGCCACCAACTTGCGTGGCCTTAAAAGAGGATTGGACAGATTCATGGAGGAAGAGAGGGCTGTCAGTGGCTACTAGCCAGGATGGAAACCCCGGGAAGGGGGGGGGCTCTTGTGCTCAGATCCTGCTTGTGGGCTCCCCTTTCAGGCGTCTGCTAAAGAAGGCTGGGCTAGAGGAGCCACTGGCCTGATCCTGCAGGCTCTTCTTCTGTTCTTGCTTGTTGGCGTTTAATCTTGGCAGCCGTAATATGCTTTCCACTGATCATTAGGATTTATTTTCTTTGGAGATTTGCATCTGTTGAATATTGCATAGATCCAGCTTGCGGTTCATCCTTCCCAAGAGAGGGATTTCAGGGCTGGTGGGGCAGCTGAGCTTTGCAAACTTGCAATTATGGTGATGCACACCACACCTACCCCTCTTTGGACATGTCCCAAATCCAGGGCTTACACGGGACGGGGCTCAGGTTACCCTCCACCCGCCCCTGTCTTGGCCTCCACCAAAAGACAGGGAGATTATCTCCAAGGTGAGCAAACAGGCAGCAAGGCAAGGCCTCCATTGGCCATGGCAGAACACACCCTTGCCCTTTATGAAGCTGTCAGGGAGCTGCCCTGATGCCCCCAGCCAGGAATGCCCCCTCTGTCCTTTCCCTGCCAGCCCCAGGTGAGAAGAAGCACGTAGCCAAGGGACGGGAGCAACACCTGGGACGTAGCCCCTCCTCCACCCCCCAAGCCCAAGGACTCACCTCTTGCATTTTGAGCAGGAAGCTATCGATGAAGTCGCGAGGGCAGTTGGGGTCAAAGGTTGCCTGGTGCGTCTTGACCGTCTCCAGAATGAAGAGGCGCAGCTTCTCAAAATTGGCGAAAAGTTGGTTGTGAGGTCCAGGCAGGTAGCGCAGGATGTGCGGGAAAGTGTTGTACAACTAGGGAGGGAGGAGAAGAAGAAGAAAGATGGAAGGCCCTGACCCTGCAGGTACTCGCTTGTGCGAGAGGGCAAGTATTTCAGGGAGAGTCTCCCTTCCACAATCCAGCTTAAAAACAAAATCCCCATGCATGTCAAAAGGGGAAAGCAGAGATGTTTTTGAGAAATAAATGAATGAACCCAGAAACGCCATTCCTTCAGAAGAGACTTGCTTCCACTTTGCTGAGGAAATACACAAGGGAGGACTTTACTAGGCTCCAGGGGAAGGAAGGAAGGAAGGAAGAAGAGGAAGAAGAAGAGTTTGGATTTGATATCCCGCTTTATCACTACCGGAAGGAGTCTCAGAGCGGCTCACATTCTCCTTTCCCTTCCTCCCCCACAACAAACACTCTGTGAGGTGAGTGGGGCTGAGAGACTTCAAAGAAGGGTGACTAGCCCAAGGTCACCCAGCAGCTGCATGTGGAGGAGAGGAGACACGAACCCGGTTCCCCAGATTACGAGTCTGCAGCTCTTAACCACTACACCACACTGGCTCCCCAGGCAGGAAGGAAGGAAGGAAGGAAGGAAGGAAGGAAGGACGGAAGGAAGGACGGAAGGAAGCAAGCAAGGAAGGAAGGAAGGAAGGAAGGAAGGAAGGAAGGAAGGAAGGAAGTAAGTCCTGGATTTGTGTGGGGAATACTGCAGTCGAACAACTTTGCCAAAATAAGCTCAACAACCCTTCTATCTGGATTTTCACTTTTTGAAATATGCCAGCCCTAAATATTCCAATCTTATTGACCCAAACACTGCAAGATCTGCTAACACCCAGCAGGTCCTTCCTCCTCACTTTTTTCAGCCAAGAAGAAAGTGCTTACCGCAGACGGTGGCGAAACAAAGGTCTATTGGAAGACACTTGAGAGACTTGGTTGTGCTGAGGGTGTTGCTGAAGAGAAGAATAAGCCTTGGGACAAACGTGGCTGCCCTAGTTTCTCTTGACTGCGTCTGCAAAGCCACGAACTGGGCTCCAAAGCTGCCTTCTGGGTCTCCTCCTGCCTTTAGGCGACCCCCAGTTATCCTAATTATTCTACTTTATTACATTCAAATCCCACCTCTTCTTCCAAGAAGCTCAAAGTGGTGCACATGGCTCTCTGGTCCTCATTTTATCCTTACAACAACCCTGTGAGGCCGAGAGACAGCGACTGGCCCAAGATCACTGAGCTTCATGGCGTGGGGAGTGGGGAGACGGACCCTGGTCTCCCAGCCCTCTAACCATTATGCCATTGAGTGATTTGCCTTCAGCTTTGTCCGATTGTTAGACATGGGCATTCCTGTCTATTTTCTTTCCTCTCCGTTTGTTGCTTTCCGTTGTTGTTGCACAAGTTATTTGGCTGGATCGCTGCGCTGCAAAGTTCAGAGGAGAGCAACTTTCCAGCAACGGCTCTGTGTTCATGGGTCGTTTTTTGGAAAGTGGGAATTCGGTCCTTTACATGTGAGCTGCGTTGAATCCTCCCTCCTCCCCCCCCCCGGCCAGCTCAGGTCACCACCAGCTCTCTGATGCCAGGCGTTTGAAGGACTCCCGGGGCCAAAGAGCAGGGGATTGACAAAGGACTGAGCCCCAGCACCTCTCTGTTTAATAACGGAGTGCTCAGCTCAGTCCATGGAAGCAGAACTCTCAGTGAGATTTGGGCCACAGAGCTTGCAGAAAAAATGCGTTGTCATGCCAGGATCTGTGGCAATCGAATCCTGATGCTCATTTTAGCCAAATGTAGGGAGGGGAGCTGTTTTCCTGAGCCGTCTGTACAGAGTCACAAATTCCACCCCCTTTCGTCTGAAATCCTCAGCTTGCAAAATGCACCCGACCTGCGGCAATGTTCAAGACTGTTTATACGATGTTGGGAAACCAGTGTTACAAACAATTACCGGTAACAAAACTTAATGAATAACAATAGATCTAGCCTTGGGCAAAAGGGGCTGATCCCGCAGTGTGGAAATCCTTACCCTGTTGCCTAATTGCACTGGTTAATGATGAATGAATTGGGGAATCCACTGAGGGGTCACGCTCCGCAGAGAACCAACCAACCAACCAACCAACCAACCAACCAACCAACCAATATAGCATTTCTTTCTTTCTTTTTTTTAAAGATTTTTTATTAAGTTTTAACAAATAAAAACAAATTTCAACATACATCAATAAACAATAAACAAACAACAACAACAATAAACATAAAAACAAACATACATCCTTGTAACCTAGTCCTCCTTCCTTTTCATTGTATGTTGACTTCCTCCTGTCCTCCCTTCCTGCGTACCATGTATATCATCTTTAGTAAATTCTTACCATCATTTAACCCTTTTTTAATTAAAACAAAATAAAATAAAAAAATTCCTTCCAGTAGCACCGTTTACCTTCCCGCCGGAGCTGTACCTATTTATCTACTTGCACTTTGACATGCTTTCGAACTGCTAGGTTGGCAAGAGCAGGGACTGAGCAATGGGAGCTTATGTCCCTTAATTTAAAAAACCAAAACAAAACCCCCAAATTTAAAACCACACATGTTGAACAGCAGTTTAAAACAATGCAAAACATTTAAAACAGTAATAGCAGCAACGACGCCCCCCTCTTCAACAATACCCCAGTCCAAGAAACTGTTCAGCCACCTCCGCTTTTGTAGCTGGAGTCAGTCCAGGTTCCGCCCTTCCAGGCCAGGTGGAAAAGGCCTGTAAGCCAAGGACTCACAGCCAAGGTGGTCTACCTCCCCTCCTCGCCTTCTTCCCTCAAAGATCAGCTCCAACCTATTGCTCAAGAGAAGATTGCTATTACATTACTTCATACATCAAACTCCAGGCAGAGGGGACATTTCTTGGCTTGGAGACCCTGCCAAAGCCAATTCCAGATTTTCGAAAGATGCAAAACAACGCTATTATTTTTCCTCAGAATTTCTGTTGCATAACTGGAAACTAAGTAAACACAGAGGGAACTCAAGCAAATAGAAACCTTTGAGAAGCAAGTTCAGCTCAACAACTTCTCAGGAGAGGAACAACATGCAGATGCAGCCAAATACTTAGCGGCTTCCCAGAGACTCTGCCCGCAGGCACACCCCCTCGGGGGACCGGGCCCTGCAGCGCCAAGCCTAGGGCTTGCTGATCAGAAGGTCGGCGGTTCGAATCCCCGCGACGGGGTGAGCTCCCGTTGCTCGGTCCCTGCTCCTGCCCACCTAGCAGTTCGAAAGCACGTCAAAGTGCAAGTAGATAAATAGGTACCACTCTGGCGGGAAGGTAAACGGTGTTTCCGTGCGCTGCTCTGGTTCGCCAGAAGCGGCTTAGTCCTGCTGGCCACATGACCCGGAAGCTGTACGCCGGCTCCCTCAGCCAATAATGCGAGATGAGCGCCGCAGCCCCAGAGTCGGTCACGACTGGACCTAATGGTCAGGGGTCCCTTTACCTTTACCTCAAAGTGCAAGTAGATAAATAGGTACCGCTCCAGCGGGAAGGTAAACGGCGGTTCCGTGCGCTGCTCTGGTTCGCCAGAAGCGGCTTAGTCATGCTGGCCACATGACCCGGAAGCTGTACGCCGGCTCTCGGCCAATAAAGCGAGATGAGCGCCGCAACCCCAGAGTCGTTCACGACTGGACCTAACTGTCAGGGGTCCCTTTACCTTTAGTTTTTACTGAATACCCTTGAGTACCCCCAGAAAAAAGCACTGCAGGTTAGAGGCTTTTTATTCCCTGGAGGGGTTTTTTTTTTTTTTTTTGGAGGGGAGGAGTCTCCTCCCTTCTAATTTTGCCTCCTCCTTCAGGGGGAAGATCTTCTACATGCAGAAGACCTAACGACTCGAGGCAACCTGGCTGCAAAAGTCGCAAGAGGAGGAGATCCTACAGATTTCCTTCAAAGAGAATTTCTATGGATTCTCTTCATGGAATCACGGAATCTTGGAGTCGGAAGGGACCCCAAGGGTCATCTAGCCCAACCCCCTGCAATGCAGGAATCTTTGCTAAAGCATCCATGACAGATGTCCACCCAACCTCTGCTTACAAAAACCCACCCAACCTTCCTTTGAGCTCTTGCAGGGGTTTCCCTACAGTTTGTGCCAGTGAAGGCTCACCCACCCTTCTGTGTGTCTCGTGCGTAGAAAACACGGGTCTGAGCAATCTCCTGCTTCTCCCACACTTTCTAGGCTTCCCCCTTCCCCCTGGAAAACCTGCTCTTTAGCCCTAAATTGGAGCAAACGACTATCTATGGAAAACGCTATTTGTTCCAATTTAGGGCTAAACCTTGGGTTTCCCCAGGGGAAAGTAGCAGGCCCAACGGAAGTACGCATGAGCCCTAAGGAGCTAAGGCTGCTTCTGAGGAGAGTTTCGGAGGAGGATATGTAACAGATATAACAGGAAATAATAATAATAATATAATAATAATTTATTATTTGTACCCCGCCCATCTGGCTGGGTTTCCCCAGCCACTCTGGGCGGCTTCCAACAGAATATTAAAATACAATAGTCTATTAAACATTAAAAGCTTCCCTAAACAGGGCTGCCTTCAGATGTCTTCTAAAAGTCTGGTAGTTGTTGTTCTCTTTGACATCTGGTGGGAGGGCGTTCCACAGGGCGGGTGCCACTACTGAGAAGGCCCTCTGCCTGGTTCCCTGCAACTTGGCTTCTCACCATGAGGGAACCACCAGAAGGCCCTCGGAGCTGGACCTCAGTGTCAGGGCAGAACGATGGGGGTGGAGACGCTCCTTCAGGTATACTGGACCGAGGCTGTTTAGGGCTTTCAAGGTCAGCACCAACACTTTGAATTGTGCTTGGAAACATACTGGGAGCCAATGTAGGTCTTTCAAGACCGGTGTTATGTGGTCTCGGCGGTTAAGAATATGTGGAAAGCACAATGAGGTGAATCAAAAGTGTGTGTGATGTTAGATGATGTGTTATTAGTTAATGTTTAGTTGTAATTGAGGTATTGTCTTTGTTGTTATATGTAAATTGTTTTGCAATAGAGTTTAAGGGGAAAAAATCAGCCATGGCTCTCTGTCCCTTTGCTCAGCTTGCCGCATTTAACAGACTGCAACCTCTTTCCCAGGTCACATCCTCACCACTGCAATCCGAAGGCCCAGCTCTGCTTTGGCTCTGTCAACCATCTCTCCACTGAAGGAGAGGCTCACACCCATCTGTCATTAGGCACAGAGTTAATCCCCCTTACCTCTTGTTCTCCAGAATAGTTGCCAGGCGATTACCTGAACGGGAAACTGGTTTGGCCTGTATTTTAACACTTTGCTAAACCCAGCATCTGGCAGCCTATTTTAATTCTGCAATCCTTGATTGAATTGCAACTCCTACTAGACCCAGGAATTTTAGGAAGGACCTGGCAACCAGGAGTTTGGGAGTCAGGGCACCCTCAAACTCAGAACGGTATAAGCACTAATTCCCTCAGGAGTTTCCCTCCCATGAAGATTCAAACGTTTCTCCCACCTCTTTTCTCCCTAGGGGTAAATTATTTATTTCATAAAATTTATATACACCTTGATAGTCAGGAAAAATCCCACCCACAAGATTGTTCTAAACCTAGTAATAAGAAGAGTTTATTTAAAAAAAAAAAAAAACACCCCAAAGAAGACAGAAAAGAACAAAAGAGGGAAAGGCTTTCAGATAAATTCTTTTTCTTATTTTTGTATAAATCTACAAATGGCCCCAAACTAAAACGGTAATAATGTTATAAAGGTAAAGGGACCCCTGACCATTAGGTCCAGTCGTGTCCGACTCTGGGGTTGCGGCGCTCATCTCGCTTTATTGGCCGAGAGCCGGCGTACAGCTTCCGGGTCATGTGGCCAGCATGACTAAGCCGCTTCTGGCGAACCAGAGCAGCGCACGGAAACGCCGTTTACCTTCCCGCCGGAGTGGTACCTATTTATCTACTTGCACTTTGACGTGCTTTCGAACTGCTAGGTTGGCAAGAGCAGGGACCGAGCAACGAGAGCTCACTCCGTCGCGGGGATTTGAACCGCCGAACTTCTGATCGGCAAGCCCTAGGCTCTGTGGTTTAACCCACAGCGCCACCTGGGTCCCTTAATAATGTTATACTGTATATTAATTTGTAAAAAATGTGGAAAAGAAGAGCGAGGCAAGAGAAGGAGGAGCAGAAAGTGTAAACTGTCTTCTTAGATGGATTACAGGCAAATTTACCAATTAGAAATTTTATGCAATTCCAAATTCTACGAACTCTCATCTTACAGAAACTGATTTAATTAACCAGACAAAACGGACCCTCCCCCCTTCTTATTGTTGCTACGTTTGATCTGGTGGGTTTTGGTTTGATTGTGCGTACCTGTTCCAAAAGTAAAACGCTAAGAATAATTGCGACTCTCAGCTGTGAACTTAGCCTGCAGCCCCTTGCAGTTCGCCGGCAAACAGCTCAAGCTTTAGACCCTCTCGGTGTGACCTTACGTAATTGCCACTTGGTTGGCACAGCCCTTCCTTCTATTGCCGGCCGTGCCCGCCTCCTCCATGGATCAGGTTTTGTGGGCACACCCCATCAGCAAGCATTGGCCATCACCCAGGGCACATGAAACCCCAGGAATGAGGCAGGCTGGCACTTGAGCCCAAGCCTGACCAGAAAGTCTTCTTTTGAGTTGGGCAAGGAGGCTGGCATGGAGTTCAGCGCAGCCACGGCGGCCCTTCTGGCCATCTGCATCGCCTGCCTGCTGATGTTCTTCAAAGGGAGCAGACAGGGCAAGAGGGGGCATCTTCCCCCAGGACCTCGGCCGCTCCCCATCGTGGGCAATCTGCTCCTCCTGGACATGAAGAATCCGGTGAAGTCAATGTTGGAGGTAAGATCAGCCTCTTGGGGTGGGAGGACAGCTAAATGCTGCTGCAATCCTTTAGAACAGGGGTGTCAAACTCCGGCCCTCCAGATGTTTTGGAACTACAATTCCCATCAGCCCTAGCTAACAGGACCAGTGGTCAGGGATGATGGGAATTGTAGTCTCAAAACATCTGGAGGGCCGGAGTTTGACACCCCTGCTTTAGAAGAAACCTGTTTGTGATCATGTTGAGGCTAAGGGAGGGGTAGACTCAGGTCCCGAGTGCGAACCTTGGGATCCCTTGTCACGAGTTTGAGATGCCTGCATTGCAAGGTGGTTGGAATAAGATGACCCTTGGGGTCCCTTCCAACGATTCTATGGTTCTACGAGTCTGGTGTTGCGAAACGTTGCTGAAAGGATTACCCTGAAATGACTCCCTGGGTGATCTGTGCCAACTGGTTTTCTTGCAGGGGCACAAACAAGACTTCTTGAAAAGTTCACACCGGGTCTTTCGTTGCAAGGGATCATTAGGAAAGGGATCGAGAATGAATTGCAGTGGGTTGGACTAGATGGCACTTGGGGGTCCCTTCCAATTCTTTGATCCTACGTACGAAACTGCCGGTAGCACAATGTTGTTGTTGTTGTTGTTTAGTCGTTTAGTCGTGTCCGACTCTTCGTGACCCCCTGGACCAGAGCACGCCAGGCACTCCTGTCTTCCACTGCCTCCCGCAGTTTGGTCAGACTCATGTTGGTAGCTTCGAGAACACTGTCCAACCATCTCGTCCTCTGTCGTCCCCTTCTCCTTGTGCCCTCAATCTTTCCCAACATCAGGGTCTTTTATAGGGAGTCTTCTCTTCTCATGAGGTGGCCAAAGTACTGGAGCCTCAGCTTCAGGATCTGTCCTTCCAGTGAGCACTCAGGGCTGATTTCCTTCAGAAT
Organism: Darevskia nairensis; assembly: GCA_034642065.1. Lineage (NCBI taxonomy): Eukaryota > Metazoa > Chordata > Lepidosauria > Squamata > Lacertidae > Darevskia > Darevskia nairensis. Next base: position 750,415 of record JAWWNI010000825.1, on the reverse strand, counting down.
GGAGAGGTTTGATCTTCTTGCAGTCCATGGGACTCTCAAGAGTCTCCTCCAGCACCATAATTCAAAAGCATCAATTCTTCGGCAATCAGCCTTCTTTATGGTCCAGCTCTCACTTCCGTACATCACTACTGGGAAAACCATAGCTTTAACTATATACGGACCTTTGTCGGCAAGGTGATGTCTCTGCTTTTTAAGATGCTGTCTAGGTTTGTCATTGCTTTTCTCCCCAGAAGCAGGCGTCTTTTAATTTCGTGGCTGCTGTCACCATCTGCAGTGATCACGGAGCCCAAGAAAGTGAAATCTCTCACTGCCTCCATTTCTTCCCCTTCTATTTGCCAGGAGGTGAAAAAATGGAGGCAGTGAGAGATTTGCACAATGCCATCGTGCAAATCTATGGTGCGAGGGCATTCGGAGCCCAGTGTATGGTTCTGGCTGCCTGACTTCGGAAAGGATACTGTAGAGATGGAAAAGGTTCAGAGAAAGGCTGCCAAACAGATCAAGTGGCTGGATGGGCTTCCTTGTGAGGAAAGGCTGCTGCATTTGGGACTTCTTAGTTTAGAGGGAAAGCGAGTAAGAAGTGACAGGAGAGAAGTTTATGGAAGTGGAAGAGGAAGGCTTGTTCTCTCTGTCTCCTAACACTAGATGGGAAGAAGTTAAAGTCCCTAACAGAGAAGAATGGCAGATCAAGTTGATGCACTATGTCGAAATGGCTAAAATTACCGGAAGAATTAGAAATCAGGAAGACCGAAATTGTAATAAGGAATGGAGAACATTTATTTTGTTGTTGTTGTTCAGTCGTTCAGTCGTGTCCGATTCTTCGTGACCCCATGGACCAGAGCACGCCAGGCACGCCTATCCTTCACTGCCTCCCGCAGTTTGGCCAAACTCATGTTAGTAGCTTTGAGAACACTGTCCAACCATCTCATCCTCTGTCATCCCCTTCTCCTTGTGCCCTCAACCTTTCCCAACATCAGGGTCTTTTCCAGGGAGTCTTCTCTTCTCATGAGGTGGCCAAAGTACTGGAGCCTCAGCTTCAGGATCTGTCCTTCCAGTGAGCACTCAGGGCTGATTTCTTTAAGAATGGATAGGTTTGATCTTCTTGCAGTCCATGGGACTCTCAGGAGTCTCCTCCAGCATCAGAATTCAAAAGTAGCACCTTAGAGACCAACTAAGTTTGTTCTTGGTATGAGCTTTCGTGTGCATGCACACTTCTTCAGATACATGAAAGTCTTTTCCAGGGAGTCTTCTCTTCTCATGAGGTGGCCAAAGTACTGGAGCCTCAACTTCAGGATCTGTCCTTCTAGTGAGCATTCAGGGCTCACTATATTTATAACTTTATCTTATAAGTTAAATTTATAACTTATCTTAAAAACCATTGTAAACAGTTAAAATTGTTAGTAGGGTTGGAGTAACACTTGTAGTTTAATGGTGACTTTTGGACACAATGGAGAGGTAAAAGATTTGGATTATCATATAAGATGCAGGAGGACATGATTAACAAGAGGACCCACAAAGGGGAGAGGGGGAAGTCGAGGAGTTTCTCTGGAATCTTGTTTCTATCTTGTATGTCAGATACGTGACTGTGAAATTTTAACCTGAAAACCAAATAAATAAATTTACATAACACTATAATAATAATAATAATAATAATAATAATAATTTATTATTTATACCCTGCCCATCTGGCCGAGTTTCCCCAGCCACTCTGGGCGGCTTCCAATCAAATATTAAAATGATACAGCATTAAATATTAAAAACTTCCCTAAAGAGGGCTGCCTTCAGATGTCTTTTAAAAATAGGATAGCTGCTTATTTCCTTGACATCTGCTGGAAGGGCATTCCACAGGGCGGGCGCCACTACCGAGAAGGCCCTCTGTCTGGTTCCCTGTAACCTCGCTTCTCGCAATGAGGGAACCGCCAGAAGGCCCTCGGCGCTGGATCTCAGTGTCCGGGCTGAATGATGGGGGTGGAGACGCTCCTTCAGGTATACAGGACCGAGGCCATTTAGAGGCCACTAGAACTCGCGGGCATCCAATGAAGCTGAACTCTGGACAGAGAAAAGAAATGACTTATTCAGGACGTGCATAGTTAAACTGTGGAACTACCTCCCACTGGAGACAGGGATGGCTCCAACCTAGGTGGCTTTAAAAGATTAAACAAATTCATGGAGGAGGAGAGGGCTATTGGTGGATACTTCTAGCCAGGATGGCTCTGCCCTGCCTCCGCAGTCGGAGGCAACGGTGCCTCTGGGTACCAGCTGCTGGGAACTCCAGGAGGGGAGAGAGCTCCTGTGTTTGAATCCTGCTTGCTGGCTTCCCATAACAGGCAACTGTCCAGCCCCTGTGGGAACTGGATGATGGACCAATCCCTTGGGCCTGATCCAGCAGGCTCTTCTTACATTCGGACGTCCTTTCTGCAGCCCGTGTTTCCCTTCCCCCTTTTCTCCCTCTGCCTCCAGCTCAGCCAGCGCTATGGATCTGTCTATACCATCTACCTGGGCTCTCAGCCCTTTGTGGTGCTCTGCGGGTACCAAGTGGTGAAGGAGGCCCTGGTGGACCAAGCCGAGGAGTTCAGTGGCCGCGGAGACTTGCCGGTGATTTTCGACTTCACCCAAGGGGATGGTGAGCCTGTTTGCTTCCTCCGCTTGCAGGTGGGGCGGGTGTGTCTGAGCGGGGAGGGGTGTGAATTCCTGAAAAGAGATGTTATGTACTGAGCTGAATCCTAGAACAATAGGATCCAAAATGCAGCAGTTTGATTGGTCCTAGAACAATAGGATCCAGAATGCAGCAGTCTGATTGGTCCGCAGAAGCCACCCAATCCAGCTCCAGGTGGAAGTGAATCAGTGACCTGATTGGCCTGCAAGAGCAGCCAATCAGGCTCCTGGATGAAGTGAATCCGCAACCTGATTGGCCTCCAGGAGTAGCCCAGAATTAGCCAATCACATGGGGCCCATTGTGTAAATAATGTATATATAGCAGACGTTTTGGGGAAAGATTCATTCCTTGCTACTATGAGCTGAATAATGAGCATGAAATTCACACTTGACTCCGAGTATATTTCAAGAGAGGTGTGAGGGTTATCGCAGGGATGGAGAAGGGGCAGGAAAGGGCGATGAGATTCGAAGGAGGGTCTGAGCACCTCTCTTAGAGAAAGCCTCTAACGCTTCTCAGTTTGGGCAAAAGTGTAGGCGCCATGATCAGAGAGAGGGAGTTGGGCATGTTTAACCTGGAGAAGAGGAGATTGACAGGTGACAGGAACAGGATAACCTCCTGACATCGAAAGGCTGCCCCATGCAAGATGGAGCAAGTTTGTTTTCTGCTGCTCCAGAGGGGAGGACCCAAACAGAGGTATTCAAATGACAAGGAAGGAGATTGCAATTAATAATAATAATAATAATAATAATAATAATAATAATTTAGTACTTATACCCTGCCCATCTGGCTAGGTCTCCCCAGCCACTCTGGGCAGCTTCCAACAGAACATTAAAATGCAATAATCTATTAAACATTAAAAGCCTCCCTAAACAGGGCTGCCTTCAGATGTCTTCTAAAAGTCTGGTAGTTGTTGTTCTCTTTGACATCTTGTGGGAGGGAGTTCCACAGGGCGGGTGCCACTACCGAGAAGGCCCTCTGCCTGGTTGTTGTTGTTGTTGTTGTTGTTAATTTATATACCACCCTTTATCTGAAGATCAAAAAATAAACACCAGGAAGAAATTTCTGACAGTAAGGGCTGTTTGACATTGGAACAGACTCCCGCGAGAGGTGGTGGGCTCTCCTTCCTTGGAGGCTTTTAACCAAAGGCTGGATGGCCATCTGTCATGTATGATCTAGTTGAGATTCCTGCATTGCGGGGAGTTGGACTAGATGTCCCCTTAGGGTCCCTTCCAACTATAGTTCTATATAAAATGAAGGGTGAAGAGGGTAGAGTTTTCGGTTCCTCAGGACGCCCCAATGTGTAGTGACGGCAAATAGCTTAGATCAGGGGCGTGCGGTCATTGGACTAAGAGGACTAGGCTATTCCCCCAAATTCCCCCCTGGTGCCTCCTTCTCAAAGCCCAGGAAGCTTCTGCCCAGCTTAGAGAGGGAGGCATGATGCTCAAGTGCGCGACGTCAGGACGTCACAACATCCCACGCATGACATCAAGCTCTCACGCCTCTGGCAAGCTAGTGCTTAACTGTTCCCCTAGGAAAAATTTCACCACGTGCCACTGGCTTAGATGACTTCAGAACGGGAGTGGAGAAATTCCAGGTGGTGGAGGGGAGGCGTGATTGTGGTGACTCAGTGGCACCTCCATGTTTAGAGGCAGTCTACCTCTGCATGTCATTTGCTTTGGGGAGCGACAGTGGCAGTGAGCTGTTGGCTTTGTGTGCTGCCTGAGGGCTTCCTGGAGGCACCTGCTGGGCTGGATGGGCTCATCTTGTCGTAATAATAATAATAATAATAATAATAATAATAATAATAATAATAACAACAACAACAATAGATCTGCTTCTGCTGCCCCAGTACTGCCCACACTCTTGAGGGCTCCAGCCATTGCTATCTCTTTGAGTGACGTCTCTAGCCAATGTTTCCTCTGCTCCCCAATAGGGATTTCCTTGTCTCAAGGGGAGAAATGGAAGGTCTTGCGCCGTTTTGCGATACACACGCTGCGCAGTTTTGGGATGGGGAAGCGCAGCATTGAGGAACGGATCCAGGAGGAGGCCCAGTACCTGGTGCAAGAGCTGGCGAAGACCAAAGGTGCGTTTGCCGTTCCTTGGGGCAGGTGGGGTTGGGTGGGGCTACACGCACCTGCGAAGTTCTGGCCTTTCCACCTGTCCCTTTTGCAGGAGAGCCCTCTGACCTCACCCTCACCCTCGGCCACGCCGTCTCCAACGTCATCTGCTCCATCGTTTTCGGGGACCGGTTTGAGTACGAGGACAAGAAATTCCTCACTTTGGTCGGACTGATAAATGACAACTTCCGCATCTTCAGCTCGCCTTGTGCCCAGGTGAGTCCCGATCCCTTGGGAAGGCAGAAAGCCTGGGAAGCCTGGCAGCTGGATGAGGCCAATGGGCCCCCCTCCAGCCTGGTGTCCGCACAGTGGCCAGCTGGGTGTCCTGAGGGGAAGAAGCCCACAAGCAGGATCTGAGTTCAAGAGCCTCACTCTCCCCACTTGCAATATCCAGAAAGTCGCATTCGGAGGCAGACAGAGGAGGGTGAACAGAGCCATTATGGCAAGGAACCCTTGATCTATCTTCCTTCCTTCCTTCCTTCCTTCCTTCCTTCCTTCCTTCCTTCCTTCCTTCCTTCCTTCCTTCCTTCCTTCCTTCCTTCCTTCCTTCCTTCCTTCCTTCCTTCCTTCCTTCCTTCCTTCCTTCCTTCCTTCCTTCCTTCCTTCCCTCCCTCCCTCCCTCCCTCCCTCCCTCCCTCCCTCCCTCCCTCCCTCCCCTGGAGCCTAGTAAAGTCCTCCCTTGTGTATTTCCTCAGCAAAGTGGAAGCGGAATGGCATTTCTCTATTCATTCATTTATTTCTCAAAAACATCTCTGCTTTCCCCTTTTGACATGCATGGGGATTTTGTTTTTAAGCTGGATTGTGGAAGGGAGACTCTCCCTGAAATACTTGCCCTCTTGCACAAGCGAGTACCTGCAGGGTCAGGGCCTTCCATCTTTCTTCTTCTTCTCCTCCCTCCCTAGTTGTACAACACTTTCCCCCACATCCTGCGCTACCTGCCTGGACCTCACAAGCAACTTTTTGCCAATTTTGAGAAGCTGCGCCTCTTCATTCTGGAGACGGTCAAGATGCACCAGGCGACCTTTGACCCCAACTGCCCTCGCGACTTCATCGATAGCTTCCTGCTCAAAATGCAAGAGGTGAGCCCTTGGGCTTTGGGGTGGGGGTGGAGGAGGGGCTAAGTCCCAGGTGTTGCTCCCGTCCCTTGGCTACGTGCTTCTTCTCACCTGGGGCTGGCTGGGAAAGGGCAGAGGGGGCATTCCTGGCTGGGGGCATCAGGGCAGCTTCATAAAGGGCAAGGGTGTGTTCTGCCATGGACAATGGAGGCCTTGCCTTGCTGCCTGTTTGCTCACCTTGGAGATAATCTCCCCGTCTTTTGGTGGAGGCCAAGACAGGGGCGGGTGGGGGGTAACCTGAGCCCCGTCCCGTGTAAGCCCTGGATTTGGGACATGTCCAAATAGGGTGTGTGTGTGTTGTGCATCACCATAATCTCACGTTTGCAAAGCTCAGCTGCCCCACCAGCCCTGAAATCCCTCTGTTGGGAAAAATGAACCGCAAGCTGGATCTATGCAATATTCAACAGATGCAAATCTCCAAAGAAAATAAATCCTTAATGATCAGTGGAAAGCATATTACGGCTGCCAAGATTAAAAGCCAACAAGCAAGAACAGAAGAAGAGCCTGCAGGATCAGGCCAGTGGTGCCTCTAGCCCAGCCTTCTTTAGCAGACGCCCGAAAGGGGAGCCCACAAGCAGGATCTGAGCACAAGAGCCCTCTCCCCTCCCGGGGTTTCCATCCTGGCTAGTAGCCACTGACAGCCCTCTCTTCCTCCATGAATCTGTCCAATCCTCTTTTAAGGCCACGCAAGTTGGTGGCCATCATTGCGTCCTGTGGGAGGGAGTTCCACAGTTGAATTTTGCGCCCCAACCTCTGCAAACTATCACTGCAGAGGAATGTGTGTAACTCAGAATGCCTTAGGCAAACTGAGATGAATATCTTCCTTTGCAACACCAGATTCTTGCACAATGTGTTTATTTAAAATGTTTGGATACTGCCTTCCATTAAACTCTCAAGGCGATACAGGGTTGTCTCTCCCTTCCTGTGGTTTCTGAAGCATTGCCGACTCTGATAATAGAGGCAGAGCAGAGACATCCTCCACTGACAGTCCTCTCCTCCTCCATGAATTTGTCCAGTCCTCTGTTAAAGTCATCTGGATTGCTGGCCGTCACATCCTTAGGGCTTAATTTAAGTTTGAATCCCAGTTGCTGGAAACCCAGGAGGGGGGAAGGCTCTTGCACTTGTATTCTGCTCCCTGAGTTCCCACATTTGAGAACAGGTCAGTAGCAGCCAGAATCTTCTTACATTCTCATGGAACCTCCAGGCCCAGGGGCAGTCTATCTAGGTTTTTCAGTTCTTGGGGAGGGGGCATTTGGCCACTGCCTGAACCAGCAGTCAGGTTCTCCTGGTGTTCTTCAGGTTTCCAGGTTCCTTTGCAACACCATGTTCTTGCACAATGTGTTTATTTAAAATGTTTGGATACTGCCTTCCATTAAAACTTCAAGGCAATACAATACAATACAATACAATACAATACAATACAATACAATACAATACAATACAATCAAAAGATTAAAATCCAGTTTATTCAACTATGACCAAACAATTATCCATGGCCTTGGTGCCCCTGACCAGCAAAAGCTCTGGGGAGTGGAATAAATACACTTTCAGAAGGTGTCTAAAGTTGGACACCGCTGGCACCTGTTTTCGTTAGACAGCTCACATATCTTTCAAGCTCATTTGCCAGGTATTATAGACCACAAACAAATTAGAGGTGCCTCCTTTCAAGTAAACAGAAATGATTCTTTAAAATATTTTTACAACTTTTTAAAGTCTGGAATGTTTTGGTGTGTGTGTGTGTTGCTAAATCAGCCTTAGTCGTGCAACCAAAATTGGCTAAATCAGCTTTAATTGGGCAACTCAAACTTGCTGGTCTTTGACTTCCTCCCTCTTGGAAACAGCGAGGCTCCCTCCATTGCAGCATAGCTGTCAAGTTTTACCTTTTCTCACGAGGAAGCCTATTCGACATAATGGAATTTCCCTTAAAATAAGGGAGAACTTGACAGCTATGCATTGCAGTCCATCCAACCTTCCTCCTCAAGGCATCCCAAAAGAGAGAGGAACGGCCGGCAACGAAGTCAAGACGGCTGGATTATGCCAGCTGCCAACTTCTCATCGAGCAGATTGAGTTTAATAAGAGTTTCCTGCCATGGAGGAGGGAGCACCTGCAGGGACCAAAGCCCGGGCGGTTATATTTTGCAGGAAATACATGCAAGTCTAGCGGGGCGAGGTCACAACTTGTCAGGTTCCCTTATCGGTTGTTCAACAGAAATGCCAAGCCATTTGTCTTTAGTTCTTTTAATCAGTGCCAAAATTATTTACAGTGCAGAGTTCAGTCTTATCATGTCTGTTCACTCACTAGCAGAATCCGGAAGTGCCTCCCTCCGGTTTTGGCGCCAACACCACAATCTTGGCAGCCTGAATTGCCTCCTCCTCCTCCTACGTAATCCATGCGCCGGACCTGACGCCTCTCCCTCTGATCGACCCTGCTGGGTGGTGCCAGGCCTCTCACTTAATCCCTGGACCCCTGGCACCCCTTGCCTCCCAGCCACTAACTGCTTCTCCCCCGAGGAACTGCTGGTTTCACTCGAAGATGAATAGTAGTTAGAACAGGTGGCTACTCCCTGTAAACACTCAGAGCTGGACTGGAAGGGGGAGGCAGATCCCTGACACAACTCGATTGGCGAGGTCACAGAGAGCTGATAAACACCCCACGCCTCGTCCCTTTGCGTAAGGCTCATGCCCTGGGCATCTCCACCTCTCTCTGCAGGAAAAGAACGACCCCCTCAGCCACTTCCACACCAACACGCTTGTCATGACCACCCACAACCTTTTCTTTGGGGGAACGGAGACTGTCAGCACCACCCTTCGCTACGGGATCCTCATCCTCATGAAGCACCCGGAGGTAGCAGGTGAGCTGGGAAGGCCCCTCGGCTGCGTTGCTCATTGATGTCTATCGACCATGTTCATACCCCGTCTTCTTTCAAGGTGGAAGATCACATGGTGGTGACTGGCAGCCAAGGTCACCCGGGGAGCTTCATGGCTGAGGGGGTGGGTGGGTGGGAATTTGAACCTTGCTCTCTCCCAGGTCCTAGTCCAACACTCGAACCATTATGCCACACTGCCTATCACATGCCACACGTGTGATGCCGATAACATACATACATGTAAGCCTAACCCGACACGAACACAGTATTAGGCTTTCTAAGATCTCGGGGCACAGAGATGCCTTTTTCATCACCACCTGCTACCCAAATTGAACTGGGATCCTGAGCCCAGGAAGAAGAGGCCCTCTGTCACCATGCAAACACGCTGGAAACTGCCTTACAATGAGCCAGACAATGGGCCCATCTCTCTCAGAGAGCCAGTGTGGTGTAGCTCCCCTTTGTATCTCCCCTTTGTGGAGCCAGTGTGGTGTAGTGGTTAAGAGCGGTAGACTTGTAATCTGGTGAACCGGGTTCGCATCTCCCCTCCTCCACATGCAGTTGCTGGGTGACCTTGGGCTAGTCCCACTTCTCTGAAGTCTCTCAGCCCCACTCACCTCACAGAGTGCTTGTTGTGGGGGAGGAAGGGAAAGGAGATGTGAGCCACTTTGAGACTCCTTCGGGTAGTGATAAAGTGGGATATCACAAAGGGGAGGTATTGGGTTGTTTTCATTTACATTTTCATTTTGATGATGTATTTTGTGTTTTTATATTGTGATTTTATCCTGTGGACCGCCCTGAGACCCGCAGATAAAGGGCAGTAGACAAATGAAATTGATGATGATAATATTAACAACAACACAACAACGATGATGCAATAGTAGAGCTAGGGAAGCTTCAGGTAAGATGGCAGTGGCAGCCCCAATTGAGTCTTCAGTTTTATGGTTAAGCTTTATTATTTTGCAGCTTGGTTTGAGTGTTGCTTTTGCCAATGCCATTCCCTTCATCGCAACTCAACAGTTTATGTCTTAACATTTCGCTGCCAATTTGTTAATCTGTTGGGAGCCACCCAGAGTGGCCCAGACGTGCAAGTTATAAATAAATTATTATTATTATTATTATTATTATTATTATTATTATTTTGTCTGCAGCCAAGGTCCAAGAAGAGATCAGCCAGATCATTGGTCCTCACCGCAACCCATCGACTGAGGACCGGGCGAAGATGCCGTACACGGACGCCGTGATCCACGAGATCCAGAGATTCATCGATATCATCCCCATGGGGGTCCCCCATGCCGTGACCAAGGACACCCACTTCCGTGGCTTTGTGCTCCCAGAGGTGCTTGGGAATGAAAAATCCCCCCTTCCCAAGAGATGGGAAGTTTATCTTTGGGCTGCTGATGGTGGGGTAGGGAGCAAACGCTTTCCGATTGGTGGGTGGCTGTGTTCACGCCAAGTCTGACATCCTTCTGTTCCTATCTCAGGTCACGGTTGTGGCTGGGAGATGGATCTTTATGGCGCTGCTGTTTCATGAGAGGAAGAGGAGAAACCCCCCTTCTAAAGAAAGCGCCCTCGTTTTGAACTCTATATCCCATCTAGAGTAGGGTCAAACTCTAAGCCTTTGTGCCACTCCAGGGTGGCTCCTAGAGAGAAAGACCTCTAGAGAAAAGCGGTGGAGAACTCTGGTGGTGGCAGCAGAGCCTCCCAAGGCAGGGGTAGTCTTTCTTTTGGAAAGCAAATAATAATAATAATAATAATAATAATAATAATAATAATAATACAGTGGTACCTTTGGTTGCGAACAGGATCCGTTCTGGAGCCCTGTTCGCAACATGAGCAACACGTAACTTGAAGCGCTGTGTCTGTGCATGTGCGCGATGCAATTCGGCGCTTCTGTGCATGCACCTGACGTCATTTGACGCATCTGCGCATGAGCGAATTGCCAAACCCGGAAGTAACCCGTTCCGGTACTTCCGGGTTCGGCGCGTTCGTAACCTGCGCCGAACATAACCTACAGCGAACGGAACACGAGGTACGACTGTAATAATAATAATAATAATAATAATAATAATAATGTTGTTATTATTTGTACCCCACCCATCTGGCTGGGTTTCCCCAGCTGTGCCAGGCGGCTCCTAACAGAACACTAAAAACGGAATAAAACTTCAAACATTAAAAACTTCCCTAAACAGGGCTGCCTTCAGATGTCTTCTAAAAGTCAGATAGTTGCTTATTTCCTTGAAATCCGAAGGGAGGGCGTTCCACAAGGTGGGTGCCACTACCGAGAAGGCCCTCTGCCTGGTTCCCTGAAACCTTACTTCTCGCAGGGAGGGAACCGCCAGAAGGCCCTCGGCGCTGGACCTCAGTGTCTGGACTGAACGATGGGGGTGGAGACGCTCCTTCAGGTATACTGGGCCGAGGTCGTTTAGGGCTTTCAAGGTCAGCACCAACACTTTGAATTGTGCTTGGAAAGAATGTGAAGACAACATACAGTGGGACCTCGACTTACGACGATAATGCGTTCCGACGCAATTTTCGTAAGTCGAAAACATTCGTAAGTCGAATCCCCATAGGAATGCATTGAGCGAAAAAAATTCGTAAGTCGAAAATTCGTAAGTCAAAATTCGTAAGTCGAAAAAATCCTATTAAAAGCGGCCGCGACTTCCATTCGTAAGTCAAAAAATTCGGTTGCGGCGGCCATTTTGTTTCTCCCGGAAGTCATTCGTAAGTCGAAAAACACGCAAGTCGAATTGCTCGTAAGTCGAGGTCCCACTGTACTCTGGTTTGTGAAGAGCACACGGGTGTGCCACCATTGGAGACAGTAATGCTTATGAATACCGTTGGCTGGAAGCCACGGGAGGGGGAGATGGCTCTGGGACTCAGATACTCCTTGTGGGCTTCCCATAAAAAGCTCTTGCCCTCAGAACCTGTTTGTGGGCTTCACTTTGGGGCATCTGGGTGCCTACTCTGAGAACAGGATGCCAGACTAGATGGGGCATGGGCCTGATCCACCAGACTCTCCTTATGTTCTTAGGTGAGGCACACCCTGCTGAATCACCATGAAAGAAGCGCCACTTAATAAGGCTGATCTGTTTTTGTGAATTAATAAATGGAGACGTCTGTTGGGCATATGAAGGAGGACAGAGTGATTCATAAACTAGACGGATGGGTAGATAAAATGTAAAAACACAACTGCTGGCTGGGCAGACAGACTGAAAGACAATGTGTGTGTGGGGGGGGGGGGTCACATCAACACATGCCTTTAAAGCACTCTTATACCACTAAGTGTTGTGGTTCTCCTCGGCAAATAAATATTTCTGGAAAATCTAGTTTGAGACCTGAGAGCTGTTGGGAGGCCCCTCCCAGTTCCCAGCACCCTTCACAAACTAAAGCTCCCAGGATTAAGAACATAAGAACAGGCTGCTTCGATCAGCATTACCGCCCAACATTTCTGTGATGAAAATAGGGATGTCCCATTCCATACGGATAATTTTACTATTTGCCGTATTTTTTGCTCTATAAGGCGCACCTGACCATAGGACGCACCTAGTTTTTAGAGGGGAAAAGCCCCAATTTTTTGAGGATCAGCTCAAATTTCTGCAGCTTCTTTTCCAAAGGAGAAAAGCCCCATTTTTTGAGGATCAGCTCAAAGTTGTTGAGCTTACTTTGCAAAGGGGAAAAACCCTGTTTTACGGGGTTTAACTCACAGTTCTGCAGCTTCAGGAAGCCATTTCTACAGTTTCCAGACAGATAATCTAATCAGCCAGTCACATGTCGCTGGGGAAACAGCCTCCCTCTGCAAGGGGGCGGGGCTGGAATCTCTCTCCCTTATCTCTCTCCCCGATCGTTTGCTGAGCAGCTGCTCAGGGGGCTTCCTTTCAACACCCCCTTCTCTCTCTCTCTTTTTTTAAAAAAGCACGATCTGCTTTTGCCCCTGGGCAGTTCAGCTCCAGGGACCACACATTCGCTCCATAAGACGCACAGACATTTCCCCTTACTTTTTAGGAGGAAAAAAGTGTGTCTTATGGAGCGAAAAATACGGTATACCCTGAGCATCTGACTGGGTTGTCCCAGCCATTCTGAACAGCTTCCTCCATGTATAAAAACATAAAACATTAAACACTAAAAAAAAAAACTTCCCAGACAGGATTGCCTTCAGATGGCTCGGGGGTCGGATAACTCCATACCCTCCAACGAAAATAGGCATATCCTAAGGAAAAGTGGGATGTTCCAGGTTCAAATCAGAAACCGGGATGGCTTCTCTAAATCATAGAATCCTAGAGTTGGAAGAGACCACAAGGGCCATCCAGTCCAAACCCCTGCCAAGCAGGAAACACCATCAAAGCATTCCTGACAGGTGGCTGTCAAGCCTCTGCTTCAAGACCTCCAAAGAAGGAGACTCCACCACACTCCTTGGCAGCAAATTCCACTGTCCAACAGCTCTTACTGTCAGGAAGTTCTTCCTAATGTTGAGGTGGAATCTTCTTTCTTGTAGTTTGAATCCATTGCTCCGTGTCCGCTTCTCTGGAGCAGCAGAAAACAACCTTTCTCCCTCCTCTATATGACATCCTTTGATATATTTGAACATGGCTATCATATCACCCCTGAACCTTCTCTTCTCCAGGCTAAACACACCCAGCTCCCTAAGCCATTCCTCATAAGGCATCGTTTCCAGGCCTTTGACCATTTTGGTTGCCCTCCTCTGGACACGTTCTAGCTTGGACCTCCATCAGGGAGGTCCCTGGGAAATAGGGACACTTGGAGGGTCTGGATCAGGCCAATGGCTCTCACAGTGCCCAACCAGATGCCCAATAAGGGAAAAAAACAACGGATTTTCAGAAGCATTGCTGCCTCCCAACTTCTGGCATCCTTTGCCTTTCCTCTAAACTAAAACATTCCTAACGCTGCTACCTTTGAGTCTCTCCATCCCCTGGAGCCCATCGCTGGCCCTTTTCTGAACCTTTCCCAGCTCTGCAATCCTTTTCAGAGGAGGCTACCGGAACTGAATGCAGTGGCGGAAGTCAAAGCGGCATGAGGGTGCTCTCAGCGCCTGGTGTGGCCTTACAAGGATGGGAGCCCACATTCCGGGTTGTTTCTGGCCTCGCCAACTCGCTTCTCCCCTTTTCCCCCAACAGGGCACCAACATCATGCCTCTCCTTCACTCTGTCCACAAAGATCCCACCCAGTTCAAAAACCCGGAAGCTTTTGACCCTACCCACTTCCTGGACGAGAAAGGCGGCTTCCGGCGAAGAGATGCCTTCATGCCCTTTTCTGCTGGTGAGTTCCTAGTCGGGGGGTGGCAAGATAGGCAGTGGGGAGGTGTAAGGAATGGGCCCCTCGTCTTGCCCCCCTGGATTGCATGGAGGAGTCCCTGGAATCAGCTGGCTGAAAGGGACAGGGCGATACGGAGGGGTGCTAGGTACCAGAAGCATCTCCGCGATGGCCGTGGGGCATGGGCATCTTTCCTCCCCACATTGAGGGAGGCTAAATGTGGACGGGGAGTCTTCTTCGTGGTTATGGCCAGAAGGATTCCAGGAGCAATGTAGGAAGGTCTCTCCAGGGGCGAAAAAAGACTCACTTGACAGCCACCTGTCAGGAATGCTTTGATGGTGTTTCCTGCTTGGCAGGGGGTTGGACTGGATGGCCCTGGTGGTCTCTTCCAACTCTAGGATTCTATGATTCTATGAATTGTAGAATAGAATCATAGAGGTGGAAGGTACCCCCAAGGGTCATCTAGTCCAGCCCCCTGCCATGCAGGAATGTCAGCTGAAGCATCCCTGACAGATAGCCATCCAACCACTGCTTAAAAGCCTCCAAGGAAGGAGAGTCCACCACCTTTCACTTTCAAACAACTCTTACCCTCAGAAATCTCTTCCTAATTAGTTTCACAGTATCCTAGGATCGTACAATTGTAGAATGGGAATAAGGATCATTTGCCTGTTTTGGGGCTCGAACCCACAATCCTGAGATGAAAAGTCTTGTGCTTTCCTCAGGCCCTTGGGAATTAATCTGCCTCCCAGGGGGCTGTTCTTCTTTTAGTGGAGCGGGCAGGACGTCGCCCTGATTAATAGGCCGCTAGAGTGTGGTTTAACCCAGGTGGCGCTGTGGGTTAAACCACAGAGCCTAGGGCTTGCTGATCAGAAGGTCGGCGGTTCGAATCCCTGCTACCGGGTGAGCTCCCGTTGCTCGGTCCCTGCTCCTGCCCACCTAGCTGTTCGAAAGCACGTCAAAGTGCAAGTAGATAAATAGGAACCGCTCTGGCGGGAAGGTAAACGGCGTTTCCGTGCGCTGCTCTGGTTCGCCAGAAGCGGCTTAGTCATGCTGGCCACATGACCCGGAAGCTGTACGCCGGCTCCCTCGGCCAGTAAAGCGAGATGAGCGTCGCAACCCCAGAGTCGGACACGACTGGACCTAATGGTCAGGGGTCCCTTTACCTTTAGAGAGCAGTTTATGTACAGAAATTTAGATGCTGAAACTCTTGCTCATGAATGCAAAGGAAGGAATGGAAGGAGCTGCTGACTGGTCTGTTGTTTCTCTCCTCAGGGAAACGCTTGTGTCTGGGAGAAGGTTTGGCGCGAATGGAGCTGTTCCTGTATCTCACCAAACTCCTCCAGCGCTTCACCTTCCAGCCCACTTGCCCCTGCGAGGAGCTGGACCTCTCGCCTGTGTCCAGCGGCACAGGGAACGTCCCTCGCCCCTACAGATGCCACATCATCCCCCGCTGAGCCGCCCCTCTTGCTGCTCGCCCCCCATCTCCCCAGCCCAGCCTTCCCTGGCGGGTTGGGGCTCTCAAGGTGTTTCTGGGGGCGCCACCTTGGGGAAGGCACTACCCTCCATGCCAACCGTAGCCCAGGTGGCTTTCTTTACCTATAGCTGGAAGCTGGCTGGATCTTTTGCAGGGGGAGGGAGGGCAGGGCTCTGAATGTGCCCACCCCCATGCAGGAAAAGAGAATCATAGAATCATAGAATCCTAGAGTTGGAAGAGACCCCAAGGGCCATCCAGTCCAAACCCCTGCCAAGCAGGAAACACCCTCAAAGCATTTCTGACAGGTGGCTGTCAAGCCTCTGCTTAAAGACCTCCAAAGAAGGAGACTCCACCACACTCCTTGGCAGCAAATTCCACTGTCGAACAGCTCTTACTGTCAGGAAGTTCTTCCTAATGTTTAGGTGGAATCTTCTTTCTTGTAGTTTGAATCCATTGCTCCGTGTCCGCTTCTCTGGAGCAGCAGAAAACAACCTTTCTCCCTCCTCTATATGACATCCTTTTATATATTTGAACATGGCTATCATATCACCCCTTAACCTTCTCTTCTCCAGGCTAAACATACCCAGCTCCCTAAGCCGTTCCTCATAGACTTGGACTAGATGCTCCATTGGCCTGACCCAGTGGCAGGCAGTTCCAGGGGTGCCTATGCAGCTTTGCATGCCTGAGGTGAGGCAGGCACAAGTCGGGGTGCGGGTGGCTTTCGTTTTCAAAATAGTGGGGTTAATCTGGTGCAGGCCTGCCTTAAGCACCCCAGCTTGTCAGGAGCTCACCCAGGCAGCGGCATTTTATTGTATTATTTTTTTAAAAGCCAGACAGCGCCCGCGGGGTATCGAAGTGCTGTTAAGCAATTGGTGAATCTGCAAAGATTGCTCCGAAGTAACCGCTAGGCTAAGCTGGCCCGGCAGCGACATTTTAAAGGGGCACCGCCAATCTTGAGAAAAGCACCCCAGAACCCTCTGCAACGTGACGAGGGCTCCTGGGACCCTCCGGCCTGATACTGCTTTGGGGTACGAATTCCTTCCCTCGGAGAGCCATTATTGCTTTCTGGAAACTGCAGGCTGGGATCGTGCCCAGATTCCCCTTGCTCCTCCACATTCTTGCCCTGCCCAGCAGAAATATTACGTCGGGTAATCTCAGGTGTGCTCTTTCTCAAGAACTCGGTGTAAGCATTTACTAATAAAGGATTCCTATTTACTACTAAAGGACTCCTATTTACTAATAAAGGACTCCTATGCTTTTGAATTCTGGTGCTGGAGGAGACTCTTGAGAGTCCCATGGACTGCAAGAAGATCAAACCTCTCCATTCTGAAGGAAATCAGCCCTGAGTGCTCACTGGAAGGACAGATCCTGAAGCTGAGGCTCCAAGACTTTGGCCACCTCATGAGAAGAGAAGACTCCCTGGAAAAGACCCTGATGTTGGGAAAGGTTGAGGGCACAAGGAGAAGGGGACGACAGAGGATGAGATGGTTGGACAGTGTTCTCCAAGCTACCAACATGAGTTTGGTCAAACTGCAGGAGGCAGTGGAAGACAGGAGTGCCTGGCGTGCTCTGGTCCATGGGGTCACGAAGAGTTGGACACGACTAAACGACTGAACAACAACAACAATTTCCAAGGGCTGAGAGCTGGGTTGGTCCTTGCAAATGCCTCCTCCAGGCTGAGACGGGCATGTCTTCAGCAGCAGGAGGGCTGTGGCAGGAGTGCAGTGGCAGGGCAGTTTTGCTCCCAGATGACCTGCTGGTCTGGTGTTTGCTGCCCCAGCGATGGGCTGGCAGCGACATTTGGTGCTGTGCCTTATAAGGGGCAGCCAGTGGTGTAGCATGGTTAGCGGGTGCCCTGGGCACAGAATGGTTAGCGGGTGCAAAATCTCAACACCCAGTAGTGCCTCAATACAGCTGCGCTCTTCCTTCCCTGTTCTCAGTTGAAACAGCTTCTCCATGCGAGCCTGGAAGTGACCTCTCCAGACAACGACTCTTCTTCTTTTATCTTTGTGGCTGCGATCTCCTGGGCGACTCGGACACTGTTAGGCAGTTGAATGCTGAAATAAACAGAAATCTGCTCTTATTCCCTTATGGGGTACACAAGAGCCTTCCCAGGTTCTCCATCGGTAGGAGTAAATTTACAGAGGCCAACCAGAGAAAAATTGAGAAGCAAAATCTTTATTATATCTGTTGCAAACAGGGCCCTCACTCCCAAAACGGAGGAGGGAGGAGGAACCCAGAACAATGGTGTGCCAGCTCCTATATAGACTTTTGAAATTCCCCCCTCCCCCTCAAGACCACCCCCCTGATACATACATCACAAAAAGGGGTGTAACCCAGGACCACCTCCCCAGATACATCACAGCTGCATCACAGATTGGGAGGGTCAGAGGAGGTAACCTGAGAATTCTCACACCTGTGGCATCTCTCCTTGACCCCTCCCAGACACACATTTCAGCAAAACAAAAGGTTTCTTGTTTCCTGGCCTGGCAGGGCTAATGATCCAAATCCATTTTAGGTGGTGGGTTCTTTGTGAGGAAATGGCCCATGTCTGGCACTCAGGCATCAGGATGCAAGAGATTATCACTTATCACCCCCTCCTTCCTTGCAGAGAAACAGTTTGTCAGTCAAAATGGAGACAGACCTGTCTTCCTGTGCTTTCAGACATGTGGCCTTGTTTTGCTTGGCACACTTATGAACAATTATATCTATCTATCTCTATCTATCTATCTATCTATCTATCTATCTATCTATCTATCTATCTATCTATCTATATGAGACCAACCTTGATATTCTTACAACAATGCATGGTCCGGGGCACTGGCAACCCACGCTATGCCACTGGAACCGGCTTCTGCCAGCCGTGGACCAACTCCCTTTCTGTATCGTGGCATTCAGGGCACTTCCAGGTGGCCTGTTTGTGGAACACTCCTTCTGATTTGTGGGCAGGGGGGTTAGATGCTGTTAAGGACACAAGAACGTAAAGACGTAAGGAGAGCCTGCTGGGTTGGGCCATTTAGTCCAGCCTGTTCTCGCAGTGACCTGGGAATCTTGATAGACTGCCTCTGCAACTGGAGGTTCCATAACAAGAGCCTGGCCGCTGGATCAGGCCAATTGCACCGTGAATTTGTCCCATCCTATTTTAAAGCCATCCAAACTGGCGGCCATCACAGCCTCCTGTGGGTGGGAGTTCCGCAGTTTACCTATGTTGCACCAAAGCAAGGGATATTCCACACTTCCCAGTGGATTTCCCCGTCTCTTTCCTTATGGCAAAAAGTCAGGTCTTTGTAGGGAAGCGGGTTTGTGGTGCAAGACCCCTGTAAACATTGCCTCACCTGAATCTGCCAGCATGTGACTGAATCCCAACCCAGAACAGTGGCATCTGGAAGCAGCCTTAGTTTCACCTGGGATTGAAAAGGCTGAGTCATTTTCAAGCAACCCTTTGCGAAGCAAATATTTTATTTGGGGAAAAAAACCCAGCGTGCCATGACCTCCCGGCCTTTCATGGTTGTGCAGGGCGTAGATGAGATAACCGAGATGTCGACATTCTCAGCTGAGGCCTTGGATGGTGCTGACCCCGGAGTGTTGGTCAGGGAGAAAGGATGACAGACTGCAGCAACAGGCAAGAGGGTGGAGAGAGAGAAAGAGATAGATGAGAGAGAGAGAGAGAGAGAGAGAGAGAGAGAGAGAGGGGAGGCCCTTGCATAATGGATTGCCACAGCCATTCAGAAAAAACAAAGTTTGCTGTTTGACAGTAGAACAGACTCCCTCTTCTTCCTTGGAGGTATCTAAGCAGAGGTTGGATGGCCCTCTGTCATGGATGCTTTAGTTGAGGTTCCTGCCTTGCAGGGGGTTGGACTGGATGACCCTTGGGGTGTCCCTCCTGGGGGCTTGCAGCTTATTGCATTTCTTCAATATAACTCTAAAGGTAAAGTAAAGGGATCCCTGACCATTAGGTCCAGTCGTGTCCGACTCTGGGGTTGCGGCGCTCATCTCGCTTTATTGGCCGAGGGAGCTTGGCGTCAAAACCTCTTAGATATCCTATCCAGATATACTCTACCCGAGTTTAATATTCTTAAATTGTGGAGCCCTGATAAAGTTCGAGAATGGATCCTTGATAGAGACGCTGTGATGTATGTGTCTTTAACTGTGGAATTTCATTGTGTGCACCTGAATCCTATTTAGACATCACGAAGATAAAAAAATTCTGGGTTTTCCTACTGGTTTCCTCGAGTAAAAGCAGTCAAAATTTGTGCCAACTACCCAGCGGACATCACTGATCCCACCCTTCGGAGAGCTTTTACTATGGCCCGGTTTCAAACATTACCTACTGCATACCTGACTGGCAGATATGCAAGAATCCCAGTAGAGCACCGCTTGTGCCCTTGCCGCACGAGAACTAAAGAGGATCTCCTACATTATCTTTTTCATTGTCCTATTTACTCGGGCTTTAGAGGTGCGATTTTGCAAATCATACCCAATTCAATAAATAACCCTGAAGAGCGAGTAAAAATTTTGTTAGTTGATGCTAACCCACAGATTTCCCACGGGGTAGAGGTCTTTGTGATGATGGCCATGGAAGCTAGGGAAAGATTCCTGGATGACAAAGAAAAGACCCCTTCATCGTCTTCTTAACTCGTTCTTGTTGTACTTTTCTTTTTGTCTGTGGGATGAGGGTTTTGCTGGGACTGTATGCAATGAATTTTAACCTTGTTGTGTAGCTATTTGTGTAAAGGCATGGTCCTCACAATAAACTGATATTGATTGCTGTCCCTCCCGACTCTACGCTTCCATGATGCTGTGTCTGGCTGCAGGGGGATGAGCCTTCGAGCGCAGTGCCCTTTTACCGGGCGATGAGGCAGAACTGGTAGGGCCGAGGGATGCTCCCCAGCCCTGTGGACTCGGGCGTGATGTCAATGTCCTCGGGTTTCATCAAGGGCTTCAGCTTGAAGTTCTGCAGGATGGTGGTGAGGAAGATGAAGAGCTCCATGATGGCCAGGCTTTCTCCCAGGCACACTCGCTTGCCTGCAAAGGGGGGGGGGGTGAGAAGGAAGAGGGACAGAAATGCCTCCGTGCCTTTGAGGGTCAGGCCAAGGGAGGCTCTAGATCTGCTCTGACATCATTTGAAGGTGGGCTCAGGGATGCAGTCCCCAGGTGGTCCACAGTGGAGCAGACCTTCGTAGGTAATAGAGGACCATTTGGACCCCTTCCCCTCTTTTCATAGAATCATAGAATCCTAGAGTTGGAAGAGACCCCAAGGGCCATCCAGTCCAACCCCCTGCCAAGCAGGAAACACCATCAAAGCATTCCTGACAGGTGGCTGTCAAGCCTCTGCTTAAAGACCTCCAAAGAAGGAGACTCCACCACACTCCTTGGCAGCAAATTCCACTGTCAAACAGCTCTTACTGTCAGGAAGTTTTCCTAATGTTTAGGTGGAATCTTCTTTCTTGTAGTTTGAATCCATTGCTCCGTGCCCGCTTCTCAGGAGCAGCAGAAAACAACCTTTCTCCCTCCTCTATATGGCATCCTTTTATATATTTGAACATGGCTATCATATCACCCCTTAACCTTCTCTTCTCCAAGCTAAACATACCCAGCTCCCTAAGCCGTTCCTCATAAGGCATCATTTCCAGGCCTTTGACCATTTTGGTTGCCCTCCTCTGGACACGTTCTGGCTTGTCAGTATCCTTCTTGAACTGTGGTGCCCAGAACTGGACACAGTATTCCAGGTGAGGTCTGACCAGAGCGGAATACAGTGGTACTATTACTTCCCTTGATCTAGATGCTATGCTCCTCTTGATGCACCCCAGAATTGCATTGGCTTTTTTAGCTGCTGCATCACACTGTTGACTCATGGTCTTTAAATCCCTCCCGCCCTTTCACTTAAGTTGTTGGTGCTGACCTTTAAAGCCCTAAATGGCTTCGGTCTAGTATACCTGAAGGAGCGTCTCCACCCCCACCGTTCAGCCCGGACACTGAGATCCAGCTCCGAGGGCCTTCTGGTGGTTCCCTCACTGCGAGAAGGAAAGCTACAGAGAACCAGGCAGAGGGCCTTCTCGGTAGTGGCACCCGCCCTGTGGAATGCCCTCCCAGCAGAGGTCAAAGAGATAAACAACTACCTGACATTTAGAAAATACCTGAAGGCAGCCCTGTTTAGGGAAGTTTTTAATCTGTGATATTTTAATGTATTTTGATATTTGTTGGAAGCCGCCCAGAGTGGCTGGGGAGACCCGACCAGATGGGCGGGGTACAAATAATAAATTATTATTATTAAGGAGACCCAAGGGGAGATGTCTGCAAGCAGGATTCAACCCAGTGGCTGTGTATGCACTGCAGAATATTATTATTATTATTATTATTATTATTATTATTATTATTATTTCATTTTATACACTACCCTTTATCAAAAGATCCCAGGGCGGTGTACAACATTAAAAACACATTACAAAACACCAGTGATAAAAACATAATAAAAACATAGTAAAGTGCTAACAGACGGTCAGCCTAATAATGAAATAATCATCATAATTGCAGGTAGATAGCCGTGTTGGTCTGTCATAGTCAAAACAAAATAAAAAAATTCCTTCCAGTAGCACCTTAGAGATCAACTAAGTTTGTTCTTGGTATGAGGTATCTGAAGAAGTGTGCATGCACACGTAAACTCATACCAAGAACAAACTTAGTTGGTCTCTAAGGTGCTACTGGAAGGAATTTTTTTATTTTGTTTTAATCATCATAATAACAGTCCTCTCCTGCACACTTTTACAGACCATTGATTACTGAATAGCCATAGGCCTGGGTAAAGAGACTGTTTTCGCCTGGAGCCAGGCGAGCCTCTCTGGGGAGAACATTCTGCAAATGGGGAGCCACCACCGAAAAGGCCCATAAGAAGAGTGGACTAGATGCGGGGCTAGATGTCCCCTTCCAACTCTGAAGTTCTGTGATTTCTGAGTGATCTCCCTGGGGAGGTTGCAGATTCTCCTTCCTTGGAGGTTTCAAAGCAGAGGTTTGCTTTAGTTGGGATTCCTGCATTGAATTGGGGTTCCTCCGAATCCTACAGTTCCATGATTCTCAGAGCCTGATGGATCCGGCCAAAGGAGGCCCATCCAGCTGGGCATCCTGTTCTCACAGTGGCCACCCAGATGCCCATGATGGGAAACCCACACGCAGGACCTGAACCCGTGTCCTGCCCTTACCTGCCGAGAAAGCCATGAAGGCATCGTTCTTCTTGAACCGCCCGCTCTCGTCCAGAAAATGAGTCGGGTCAAAGGAGGTTGGATTCTTGAACTGCGTGGGATCAAACTGAGATGTGCAGATCAGCGGAATGATGTTGAGGTCCTGTGGGTTGGAGGGAGAGGAGCAGGAGGAAGGCATGGTTGAGAAGCAAGGGCAAGAAATCCCTGGCAGACGGGGGTTGAGTCATGGGGAGGGGCCTTAGCTGTAGGAGCACCTGCGCTGCCTGCAGAAGGTCCCAATTTCCATCTCTGGGTAGGAATAAGAGAACCACTGCTGCCCGCCAATGAGGACAACACTGAGGTAGGTAGACCAGGTGGTCCGACTCGCTGTGGCAGTCAGTTCCTATGTGTGAATGACGTACCTTCAGTCGAGGGAAAGCTCTTCTGAGCTTAGCTCAGTGTGGCACAATGGCGAGAGCGGTGGGTTCTGACCTGGGGGACTGGGGTTCGAATCCCCACTCAGCCACGAAGCCTAGTAGTGACCTTGGTGAGTCAGTCACCATCTCTTCACCTTGACCTACCTCACAGGGTTGTTGTATGGGTGAAATGCGGAGGGGGAGGAGAACCCTTGAGCTCTTTGGAAGAAAAGCTGGCCTATAAATATCTCAAGGGCTGTCCCGTGGAAGAGGGAAGAAGCTTGTCTCCTCCTGCTCTGGAGGGTAGGACTCGAACCCAGGGCTTCAAGTTACAAGAAAGGAGATTCCGACTCAACATATGGAAAACCTTTCTGACGGAAAGAGCAGTTCAGCAGTGGAACGGACTCCCTCAGGAGGTGGTGGGCTCTCCTTCCTTGGAGGTTTCCAAGCAGAGGTTGGATGTCCATCTGCCATGGATGCTTGAGTTGAGATTCCTGCATTGCAGGGGGCTGGGCTAGATGACCCTTGGGGGTCCCTTCCACGATTCTATGAAATGCCCTGTTTCCAAGGCCACCTATTATCTTATTCAATGCCTATGGCGAGACGAATTTACCAGCCCATGGTCGAATAAAATCCATGCTAAACTCCTGTTGTACGGAATCTCTCCGTCTGATGTACTGAATCTAGATCTCACCTCAGCCAAGAGAGTCATTAAACAAAGACTGGATGATGTTGAATTACAACATAATCTTGTGACGGGCGGAGGAGTTTGTTCTCCGTTGAACCTAGGTATTACTCCTATGCCTCAGATTCCATCATATCTGTCCTCTCTTTCCGTTGCGTCACATAGATTCGCATTCATCAAAGCAAGGTTCAATGTGTTTCCATCCAATGTACTGAGTCATAGGTTCTCTAAAGGGCAAGTTTCCGTTTTATGTGCTTGCGATAATAAATCAATAGAATCCCTTTACCATATATTGTTTAATTGCCCCCTGTACACTGCAGCTCGGACCAGCATTCTGAATCCAATAATCTTGGAGATTGCTAATAAACCATCTGAATCTCATTTAGCATGTGTGCTGCAAGACAATGACCCGCACAGAACACTGCAGGTAGCAAGATTTCTGATTTCAGTTCTCTCGTATAAGAGACGAGCTGGAATGTTACATGATTATTGATATTTTAACATATTATTTTTAAATATTCTTTGAAATTGTAATAGTGATATACTTAAAGATTGTGCCCCCTAATTGTGGCGGTGTTTTATAGCTATATTTATTTATGTACCAGAAATGTGTATCTGTGTTTTTATGTTTTATGTTTTAAGCTATTTCTATTTCTGTGGGCTTATAGCCGAAATAAAGATCTATCTATCATAATGTAAAAGGGAGCAAGTGTGGAGTGCCTTCTGCTAAAAGGACCCATGGCCAGGTCTTGCTCATAGAATCATAGAATCCTAGAGTTGGAAGAGACCCCAAGGGCCATCCAGTCCAACCCCCTGCCAAGCAGGAACACCATCAAAGCATTCCTGACAGGTGGCTGTCAAGCCTCTGCTTAAAGACCTCCAAAGAAGGAGACTCCACCACACTCCTTGGCAGCAAATCCCACTGCCGAACAGCTCTTACTGTCAGGAGGTTCTTCCTAATGTTTAGGTGGAATCTTCTTTCTTGTAGTTTGAATCCATTGCTCCGTGTCCGCTTCTCAGGAGCAGCAGAAAACAACCTTTCTCCCTCCTCTATATGACATCCTTTTATATATTTGAACATGGCTATCATATCACCCCTTAACCTTCTCTTCTCCAGGCTAAACATACCCAGCTCCCTAAGCCGTTCCTCATAAGGCATCGTTTCCAAGCCTTTGACCATTTTGGTTGCCCTCTTCTGGACACGTTCCAGCTTGTCAGTATCCATCTTGAACTGTGGTGCCCAGAATTGGACACAGTATTCCAGGTGAGGTCTGACCAGAGCGGAATACAGTGGTACTATTACTTCCCTTGATCTAGATGCTATACTCCTATTGATGCAGCCCAGAATTGCATTGGCTTTTTTAGCTGCTGCATCACACTGTTGACTCATGTTAAGTTTATGGTCTACCAAGACTGCTAGATCCTTTTCACATGTACTGCTCTCAAGCCAGGTGTCACCCATCCTGTATTTGTGCCTTTCATTTTTTTTGCCCAAGTGTAGTACTTGACATTTCTCCCTGTTAAAATTCATCCTGTTTGCCTTGGCCCAGTTCTCTAATCTGCTAAGGTCATTTTGAAGTGTGATCCTGTCCTCTGGGGTATTAGCCACCCCTCCCAATTTGGTGTCATCTGCAAACTTGATCAGGATGCCCTCAAGCCCATCATCCAAGTCATTGATAAAGATGTTGAATAAGACTGGGCCCAAGACAGAACCCTGTGGCACCCCACTAGTCACTTCTCTCCAGGATGAAGAGGAGCCATTAATGAGCACTCTTTGGGTTTGGTCAGTCAGCCAGTTACAAATCCACTGAATGGTAGCATTGTCTAGCCCACATTTTACCAGCTTCTTTACAAGAATATCATGGGGCACCTTGTCAAAGGCCTTGCTGAAATCATCTAGGCTCAGAGGACAGAGATCTTCCTAGCAGGCTTCAGGACTGCGAAAGCAGCCCATGGGGTGTCAAGGCAGGGTCCTACAGAAGGAGACCTTCACTGTCCCCCATGGGGTGCACTTCCCCCACAAACCTTGGGGAGAGTGTATCCACGGAAATTGATATCTCGCGTCACGGTGTGGGGCACCGCCATGGGGACGATGTCGGCATAGCGCTGGATCTCGTGGATGACGGCGTCCGTGTAGGGCATCCGGATCCTGTCCTCCATGGAGGGGCTGCGGTTCACCCCGATGACCCGGTCAATCTCTTCGTGGAGCTTCTCTGCAGCAAGGAAGGAGGGCGGGGAAAGCTCTAAAGCGGTCCCAGGTGGGGTGACGGACAGGGAAACAGGCCGCGGTGGTCTGCAAGGGGTTAACGACGGGAAGTGGGTGGGAGCAGGAAGGGAGAGGGCGCAGGGGCTTGGGAAGGCAAATGCAGACAGAGATGCTCAATAACTTCTGTGTCCGGATTTTCACCATTTTGAAATACAGTGGTACCTCGACTTACGAAGATAATGCGTTCCGACGCGATTTTCGTAAGTTGAAAACATTCGTAAGTTGAATCCCCATAGGAATGCATTGAGCGAAAAAAATTCGTAAGTCGAAAAAATCCTATTCAAAAATTCGTAAGTCGAAAAAATCCTATTAAAGCGAAAAATTCGGTTGCGGTGGCCATTTTTTTTCTTCCGGAAGTCATTCGTAACTCAAAAAATACGTAAGTCGAGTTGCTCGTAAGTCAAGGTACCATTGTATGGCAACCCGATGGGAGACTGAGATTCAGATCCTGACTCAACCATGAAGCATTCACAGGGTGTGCCCTTGGAGACTAGTCCCTGCAACTCTACAGTTCTATGATTCTATGCTTCTGAGCCTAACCTACCTCACAGGGTTGTTGTGGGGAGTAAATGAGGAGAGCCGTGTGCGTCACCAGCAGCTCCTTAGAGGAAAAGGTGGGAAATAAAATACGAAAAGCAAATAAATAAAAGACTTCTCAGTCTTTTTCTATTCCTGGTGGGCAGGTTGGACCGCCCCCCTGCCCCAAGGGCATTTTTGTGTGAGAGCAGAGCAAGCCCCCTTTCCTTTGGGAAACTGACCTTCCACCTCTGGGTGCCTCATGAGAATTCGGAGCCCGTATCTCAAGGTCGAGCTGACCGTCTCCGTCCCAGCAAAGAAGAGGTTCACCGTGGTCTTTGACATGGTGTCTTCGTTGAAGTGTGTGTCCGGGTTGTTTTTTTCCTGCAACAGGGATATGGGAGGGGCTGAGAAACCTCGACAGCTTCAACGAGACTTGTGAAGAATACAGTGCAGGATGCCATC
The DNA here is from genome assembly GCA_034642065.1 of Darevskia nairensis. Taxonomy (NCBI): domain Eukaryota; kingdom Metazoa; phylum Chordata; class Lepidosauria; order Squamata; family Lacertidae; genus Darevskia; species Darevskia nairensis. The sequence goes on along the minus strand of JAWWNI010000825.1, from coordinate 723,398 downwards.
ATCTGACAAAGCCCCTCCGGGCATCATTTGGACTGTCCATGGAGGCGCAGGTCAATTCTGTGTCCAGGGCGGCTGTCTACCAGCTCCATCTGGTACGCAGGCTGAGACCCTCCCTGCCCGCAGACTGTCTCGCCAGAGTGGTGCATGCTCTAGTTATCTCCCGCTTGGACTACTGCAATGCGCTCTACGTGGGGCTACCTTTGAAGGTGACCCGGAAACTGCAATTAATCCAGAATGCGGCGGCTAGACTGGTGACTGGGAGTGGCCGCTGGGACCACATAACACCGGTTCTGAGAGAACTACATTGGCTCCCAGTACGTTTCCGAGCACAATTCAAAGTGTTGGTGCTGACCTTTAAAGCCCTAAACGGCCTCAGTCCAGTATACCAGAAGGAGCGTCTCCACCCCCACCGTTCAGCCCAGACACTGAGGTCCAGCGCCGAGGGCCTTCTGGCGGTTCCCTCGCTGCGAGAAGCCAAGTTACAGGGCACCAGGCAGAGGGCCTTCTTGGTTGTGGCGCCCGCCCTGTGGAACGCCCTCCCACCAGATGTCAAAGAGAAAAACAACTACCAGACTTTTAGAAGACATCTGAAGGCAGCCCTGTTTAGGGAGGCTTTTAATGTTTAATAGATTACTGCATTTTAATGTTCTGTTGGAAACCACCCAGAGTGGCTGGGGAAACCCAGCCAGATGGGCGCGGTATAATCAATAAACAATAAATTATTTATTAATTATTATTTATGAATTATTATTATTATTATTATTATTATTATTATTATTATTATTTTCATTCTGCATCTGTGATGATTTGTGGCTATGATGATACCGGTTTGCTTATTATGCAAACTCACTTTCCACACCACACTGTTGGTCCCTGCAAAAGCACTTCCTGCTTTGTTTACCATAGCTTCCTGCTGAAATCCTGCAACTTTTTACCCCACAAATCTTTGTTTTTTGGGTCCTGCTCTTGTCGTGTTGCAGCACAAGAGCTGCCCCTCCGGGTGGCAATAGCCTGGGAACATTGATTTGATTTAATATTTGTATCTCGCTTTTCCAACCATAAACGTCAAGCGCAAAGCAGCTCAAAATAAGCGCAACTGCGTTCCAAAATGACGCTACAATTATTATATTATCAAACCCGATAGCATATAAATAAAGTAAACAACAGCAGTGAATTCATCAAAACAATCAATACAATTCAAGAGTAACCAATGCATTGGAGGGGGCTGGACTAGATGGCCCTTGGGGTGCCTTTCAACTCTACAATTCTATGATTCTAAGGCAGATTGGCTGCAATGTGCTCATTGCTGGGCATCCCTTGCGCTTGGTTTGGAAGCTGCAGTCTGTGCAGAATGCTGCAGCACGATTGCTGACAGGAGCGAGTCCTTGTCAGCATATAACTCTTGTGTTCAGAGATCTGAACTGGTTCCCGATTCGCTACAGGGCCAAGTTCAAGGTATTACTGTTACCGGTAGTAACAACTTGGAACCAGTTTACCTGTGAGATTGCCTTGCTCCAAATACGCCTGATCAACCACTTCGATCGGTGGATCTGGCCCTGTTCCAGCTGCCAAACAACCCTCTTTCTGCATTTGTAAGATCTCAGTATTTTAGTGTGGCAGCACCTGCACTTTGGAACTCTCTGCCACTTGATATCAAGCAGGTGCCTTCGCTGTCCTTTTTTCGATGCCTCCTAAAAGCATGTTAGTTTAAACAAACCTACCCAGATGCTTAGAAAGTTTGTGCGTGTCTATTTTTAGTCTATTGCTATTTTTACTTTTCAAAAGAAATTCCTGATTTTTCCTTATTGATAATCTTATAGTTTTATCTTTTTATCTTTTGTACCGCGCTTTGAGATTGTTGTTGTTTTACAATCGAGTGGTATATAAATTATCTATATAAAATCGTTCAAGTTGGATGTTTGTTAACAATCACCTTTCTCCGTAACCCCTTGATCGATTCCGTTCACATTTGGACACAACGTTCCATGCCCATATGGGAGTGATCATATGTGCTTACATTGCACAAATACCACACCTTTCCCAGGTAAAAATGTGATTTTGTGCAAAAAATAGCGCCCTCCAGTGGACGTTAAACAGCACAGCACAACACACCTCTTTCTGACCCCTCCTCCTCCTTTCCCGATGTCACTACCACCATCCAATCGACAGACAGACTGCCCACAAACACTACTGGGACAAAGAACCTCATAGACTAAAATAGTAATAAACAGTTGTAGAAACGAAGACAAAAATGGGAGGGGCAAATGGAGAACACATAGACTGAACTTCAATGAGATAAGGTGTAAGTAAACATACACTTTCTCTTTCATACTGTATCTTACTTTTGCATTTCACCAAATCAGCCACAGCAAGGCGTGGCCGGGTCAGCTAGTGTGAAATAAAATAGCTAAATTGTAGTGGTTGAGAAACCACTGTTATAGAAGCCTCCTCCTGCTCACAAAACTGGAATTTTCCTGACAAAGAGGGAAGGGATCTGGAATTAACGGCAGCTCCTTGGGATGCTGAGGATACCTGCTGGATTTTGATGAGGAAGCAGTCGATGAAATCCCGGGGGTTGTTGACGTCCAGCGTTTGCCGGTTCATCTCTAGCCGCTCGCCCACAAACTTGGCCAGCTTCAGGTAGTTTTTGTAGATCTGACGGTGAGGCCCAGGGATGTGCTTCATGATCTTTGGGAAGGTGAAGAGCATCTACAAGAGGAGAAGACCCCAGTTTACGCACACTGCCCAGTGCATTCCCCACACCTGTCTTTTGATTGTGCCTATAAGAGGACCCAGGAGAGCCAGGCTGCTGTTTCGGACCAAAGGCCCACCCTGTCTAACACCCTCCAGCCCCAGTTTCCCTTCTCCCCCGCTGGCTTGGACTCACCTGTCCCCAGGTGGAGCTCATGAGCTTCCAGTTGCTGTTGATGAGGTCCAGCAGCGTGAGAAATTTCTTGTCCGTGTATTCAAAGCGGTCCCCGAAAACTAAGGTGCAGATAATGTTGGAGCCAGCGCAGCTCAAGAAGAAGGTGGGGTCAAAGGGTTTGCCTGGGAATAAAGAAGAAGAAGAGTTTAGATTTGATATCCCGCTTTATCACTACCCGAAGGTGTCTCAAAGCGGCTCACATTCTCCTTTCCCTTCCTCCCCCACAACAAACACTCTGTGAGGTGAGTGGGGCTGAGAGACTTCAAAGAAGTCTGACTAGCCCAAGGTCACCCAGCAGCTGCATGTGGAGGAGTGGGGAAGCGAACCCGGTTCACCAGATTATGAGTCTACCGCTCTTAACCACTACACCACACTGGCTGCGAGATGAAGCAGACATACTGTTTTTAAAAGCATCTTTCACAGACTTCTTCTAGTAACAGCCCCAACAGCCACCCTTCTCTTTTAAATGGACTACCTTGGAAGGCTGTGGACTCTCCTCCGATGAAGGCTAACTGTCAGGGATTTTTTAGCTTTGATTCCTGCATTGAAGGGGGTTGGGCTAGATGACCCCTGGGGAGACCTCCTACAGGTCTATGATTCCAACCCCTTGCTCTCCTGATGTTTACAGATGTTTAGGGAGGCTTTTAATGTTTAATAGATTATTGTATTTTAATGTTCTTTTGGAAGCCGCCCAGAGTGGCTGGGGAAACCCAGCCAGATGGGCGGGGTATAAATAATAATAATAATAATAATTATTATTATTATTATTATTATTATTATTTATTTACAGTTTCTACAATGGCTGTGCTGGCCTGGGTTGATGGGCTTTGTAGCCCAAGACACCCAGAGAGCAACAGGTTTGTGAAGGCTGAAATGGGATGATGATGATGATAATAATAATAATAATAATAATAATAATAATAATAACAACAACAATAATTATATTTATTATTACCCCGCCCATCTGGATATCCCTAAACTAAGGTTTTTGTTATGCAAGAAGGTCTCTTTTTAGAATGATGATAATGATAATGATAATGATAATGATAATAATAATAATAATAATAATAATAATAATAATAATTTTTATTTATTTATCTATACCCCGTCCTCCCCTGCCAGGGCTGGGCTCAGGGCAGCTAACACCAAATATAAATCACAATAAAACGTAATAGGAAAAACGAAAACAAACAAACAAAAACACAGTTAATTAAAACACAGCTTAAAATGCAGCCTCATCTTAGTAGTAGTAGCCCATAAATCAAGACCATAAAGGGAGGAAATATCAGCTATTCACCCGAGCCAGCTATCCATGCTGGTCCTACATGGGCTAGCAAAAAAGCCAAGGGAAAATTTATATACCAAATCTCATATAAGGGGTCAGAGTGAGTCTAAGCCAAAGGTCAGGCGGAACAGCTCCGTCTTGCAGGCTCTGCGGAAAGATGTCAAATCCCGCAGGGCCCTGGTCTCTTGTGACAGACCGTTCCACCAAGTCGGGGCCAGTGCTGAAAAGGCCCTGGCCCTAGTTGAGACCAATCTAACCTCCTTGAGGCTCGGGACCTCCAAAGTGTTGTTATATATGGACCTTAAGGTCCTCCGTGGGGCAGACCAGGAGAGGGTCCTAGGCTGCATAGGGCTTTAAAGGTCAAAACCAGCACCTTAAACCTGATCCTGTACTCCACCGGGAGCCAGTGCAGCTGGTACAGCACTGGATGAATGTGATCCTGCGGCAAGGACCCCGTAAGGAGCCTCGCTGCAGCATTCTGCACCCGCTGGAGTTTCTGGGTCAGCTTCAAGGGCAGCTCCGCGTAGAGCAAGTTACAGTAATCAAGCCTGGAGGGGACCGTCGCATGGATCACTGTGGCCAGATTAGGGAGAGAAAGGTAAGGGACCAACTGCTTGATATGGCGGAGATGGAAAAATGTGTTATCTTAACACCTGCTATCCAAGATTGTTATTTTAAAGTATGATCTAAGGCCACCTGTCATGGATGCCTTAGTTGAGATTCCTGCATTGTAGGGGGTTGGACTAGATGACCCTTGGGTGTCCCTTCCATGATCCTATGATTTCCTCATAATTTAAATCACAGGAAGACTTTTCATCAGTTTGCTTTCAGTAGGGGGAAAGGGCCCGACATTGCTGAAGGATCCAATAATAAACACACTCCTTTATTTCCTGCCTCCTTTCTCTCTCTTGCCGACCTGATTTTATTATAATATTTATTTACTAGTAAATTAAGCCTGTTAACAAAAACAGGCGCTAGAAATCTCTCTCTCTCTCTCTCTCTCTCTCTCTCTCTCTCTCTCTCTCTCTCTCTCTCTCTCTCTCACACACACACACACACACACCTTCTCCCCCACTTCCCAGACCTCCACAAACAGTTTGGCTCTCCCTCCCTCCCTCCCCCTCCCCCTCCCACACACACAGCGCCGGCCAACCGCCCGCTGCAGGTGGACGGCAGCAGGAGGTCTTGGGGCCACGGCGCGGGACCCCGCGGCATCCAGAGGCAGCTGGGAGGCGGGATAGGGGATGGGGGCAGGAAGGGGGCCTCCAGACGTGTCCCCGCACGGCCACTGGAGGCCAGGACTCCTCGGCTGGTGCTGTTGGTGCCGAGCTCAGGCGGAGGCGCCTGCCGCTTCTCCTGCTTTGGCAGGCGCCGCTACTCCGGGAGAGGAGCTGCATGCCTGCAAAGAGGCTCTCTCTGTCTCTTGCCGCCACACGCTCGCTCCCCGCTCACGGGCTCCACCTCGGCCCGCAAACGCTCCCTCCGCTCCGCTCCACTGACATGGCCTGGCGCTGGAGGGGAATCCGCGGCCTCTCCCTCGGCGTCCGAGCGCTGGCTGCAGCAGGCGCGGCTCCCGCAGGCCGAGCAAGTGCCGGCAGCAGCGGCCGCCATATTCTCAGCAATTGCCAAGGCGCTGCCGGAGCCGCAGCCAGAGCCTGCCGAGCGGGGGCAGCCTCGGAGGCGGTGGCCGCGGGTGAGCGCAGGCGGACAGCGCGCTCTGCTCCATGCGGACCCCGGCAGCGCGCTCAGCTCCATGCGAGGCGGCGGCAGTGAGGCAACTGACGACGCGCATGCGCCGCCGCCGCCTCTCGGACACGCCCCCCTCTCCAATCCCTGCTCCAATCCCTGCGTCCGTCTCCGACATGCGCAGTGGAAATTTCCACTGACACACGGACGGCGCCGCAGGGACATAGGGAATTATTATAGAGGATGTGTTTGCATCCCAGCTTTTCCTCTGAGGAGCTTGAGGTGAGGTATACACGGCTCTCTTCCTCGTTTAATCCCCACAACAACCCTATTCCAGAAAATGTTGGGAAATTGGAGGAGCAAACCCCTGTCCTCCCTTCCCCTTCCCCTGGGCAGCCCCTTCCCCACCAACCTTCCGTTTTGTGGAACTCAGCCACCAGGAACTGAGCCTCTTCCTGGATCCGCTCCTCAATGGATCTCTTCCCCATCCCAAAGTTCTTGAAGGTGCTGATGGCAAACCTGCGCAGCTGCCTCCAGCGCTCCCCAGTGCCGTACACGATCCCTGAGGGAAAAGCAAAGGATAGGCCCAGGGCCAGTGGCATGAGAGAAGCCCCTAACCCAGTCGTTCCGGGACTTTTTCAAGCCCACAGCCCCCTTGGTCCCATAAACTCATCCCCAGCATATCTGTGATGGCTTGGGATTCAGACTCAGATGCTGAAAATGCCGTTTCCCGCTGCTTTCCCGGATTGTTGATATCCCTTAAATTTCCCGGATTTCAAAGGAAGCAGCTCCTCTCCCCCCCTGCCGGCCAGGGAGGCTCCTCAACTGCGTTGCTCAGCTGCCAATAAGGAGTCTGAGACCGACTGGGGGCGGAGCTTGCATGCCTTGGGCAGCCAGACCCGCACGCCCAACCAGACAGACAGCCTGCCTGCCGTCTATGCGCTCGCTCTTTCGCTCACCCGTTCGCGCGCAGCCTCTGGAGCGCAGGGTGGCGAGGCTACTTGGTGTCATTGCACCGCCCTCGCGGCATCCCTTATTTTCAAATCCGAAAGTTCGGAAAAATCCCTTATTTTCAAATCTGAAAGTTGACAGCTATGCACATGACCTGGAAAGCTGTCTGTGTACAAATGCCAGCTCCCTCGGCCTGAAAGTGAGATGAGCGCCGCCAGAGGCGTAGCAAGCCCAGATGGTACCCGGGGCGGAATTTTTTTTGTCACCCCCCCCACTTTAATTTTTTAAAAAATAAAAAGTGTCACCCCCCTCTGATGGTGCGACTTTGCGAGGTGTGGGGGTTTTGTGTGTGTGTGTCTATTATCTTTTCCCCCAATAATGTTAAAATAAAATAAAATTAAAAAAATTAAAAAAATTAAAAAAATTAAAAAAAAATTAAAAAAAATTAAAAAGTGTTCCCCTCCCTCTGATGGTGCCACTTTGTGAGGTGTGGGGGTTGTGTGTGTGTGTGTGTGTGTGTGTGTGTGTGTGTGTGTGTGTGTGTGTGTATTATCTCTTTTTTTCCAATAAAGTTAAAATAAAATAAAATAATAAAAAAATGATAAAAAATTAAACAAAAATTAAAAAATTTAAAAAAAAATAAAAATGTCACCCCCCTCTGATGGTGCCACTTTGTGAGGTGTGGGGGGCTGTGTGTGTGTGTCTATTATCTCTTTTTTCAATGAAGTTAAAATTTAAAAATTTTTTTTTTCAAAAAAATTTTTTTCAAAAAAAATTTTTTTTTTTAAAAAAAAGTGTCACCCCCCTCTGGGGTGGAACCCGGGGCGGCCCGCCCCCCGCCCTCCCATTGCTATGCCCCTGAGCGCCGCAACCCCACAGTCGCCTTTGACTGGGCTTAACCGTCCAGGGGTCCTTTACCTTTACCTTTTTATCATGTCGCCTCTGACTTGCCTTCCCAATACCTGGTTTAAAGTCACTTAGCAGGAGTCTTAAACCACCACTTCCGGGGCTCCCCTGCTGCCCCCTTGCCTCTTGGCACCCCCTCGATAATCTCACCCCCTACTTGGGGAGCCGCTGCAACGCTTCCTTTTTTGAAGTCAGCACCCTACTCCCCATTTCCTCACCGTTCCCTTTGCTCCACATCTGGACTGCGGGGAAGTCTCCTCGGCCGCTGAACTCCTCTGCCTTGTCAATCAAAGCCTCCTTGAGCACCTGGTAGCCAGAGAGGACCACGCATGGCCGAGAGCCCAGGTGGAAGGTGTACATTGGCCCGTAGGTCTTGCTAAGCTGCAAAGAGGAGAAGGAAGCAGGGAGTTGTTTAGGATAGGGTCGCCATTATTTCAAAAAGTGAAAAACCGGACACAAAAGTGGCTGAGCTTTTCTTAGTTTTGCCTAAAGTGGTTGAGCTTTTCTTAGTTTGCAAAATTTCAAAAAAATAGTTTTTGAGCTATTTTTAAGGAAATTCGCCAAATCTACACTGCTGACACGGGTTGCCATACACCTGGATTTTCCTGGACATTTCAGCAATTTCCACCCAAATACTGTTTCCAATGGCCAAATTCCAGCTATGTCTGGGAAATTCTGGAGGTATGGTGGCAGCCCTAATTTTGGACAGCCGTGGCTCCATCTTCCGGGACTTCTTGGGGCAAGAGGAGATTAACAGAAACCCAAACCCACCCTTAAAATCTGTTTCTTGGGGGGAAACTCATTGAAATTGCACCACTCATGGCATCACAGTCCTTTGCAAATGTAACAAAAATGCTTTCTTCTCTATTGCCTAATAGCCTGAGGTAAAGGTAAAGGGACCCCTGACCGTTAGGTCCAGTCGCAAACGACTCTGGGGTTGCGGCGCTCATCTCGCTTTATTGGCCGAGGAAGCCGGCGTACAGCTTCCGGGTCATGTGGCCAGCAGGACTAAGCCGCTTCTGGCGAAACCAGAGCAGCACACGGAAACGCCATTTACCTTCCCGCCAGAGCAGTACCTATTTATCTACTTGCACTTTGACGTGCTTTCGAACTGCTAGGTTGGCAGGAGTTGGGACCGAGCAACAGGAGCTCACCCCATCGCGGGGATTTGAACCGCCAACCTTCTGATCGGCAAGCCCTAGGCTCTGTGGTTTAACCTACAGCACCACCTGCATCCCAAATTTCTCCTACTGTGGACATTTTTGCAGTTCTGCCTAATAAGCACAATTTGGCAAGGCAATTTCCCCTAATGCAATGTAACATTTGCACTGTTATTTGCCTTTTAACACACACTTTGCCCTCTGTTCCCAGACATGGATTTTTGCACCCATTGCTCGGCCAGGGAACTGCACTACAAAATTCAGAGAAGTGCAAATTTCAGAGGACAGCCATGATTCGGTTCATAGCTGGTTTCGGAATGCAGAGATCTGGAAGTTTCATCTTTAAATGTGCAAATTCCTCCCCACCCCACCCCACCCCTAGCCAACACTTAATTGCTTGGATATTGACTGCTGACTAGTCTTACCGCTGAGACAAACTACACACAAAAGCATGACACTTGGCCGGTTTTAAATCTGTGGAGGTAGAAAGTACCAGGTCCTCTTTCTCTGGGCTAATCCAGACATGCTTTTGTGCTGTATTTCTAGGCACAAGTCTGGGTTTCAAAGCTCTATGTCAGAGTGTTTTTGGGGTTTTTTTTGCCCCTCATTTCCCCTGTGAAAACCCACCAATCCACGGAAAACTGGAATTGCCATTTGTTTCTGTTCAGCGTTAAAGAGCAGCTTTTCCTAGGCTGTGCCTAGAAAGTGCAGGGCAAAAGGTAATTATGGATGAGTCCTCTGTCTCGCGGGTGGCGCTGTGGGTTGTGACGATTGCTGGGGGGGGGGGAAGGCGAAAACCAAGTGGCTATTGCCAATCTGCCAAATGGAAAAAAAATCCTACCCAGCCCCTGTTCCAAAACAGGCGACCCAAACCCAAGCAAGGCCAAAGCAGCAATGCCTAACAATAGGGAGGGAGGGAGTTCGGCAGCGCGAAGCAAGCGCCCCCGATTGCGTCACACTGCCGTATTTATCGACCCCTGGGATCACGCCACCTCACACGATTGGCCCAAACAGCCTGGCGTGATCCCGAGGCCACAGCTAGGGTTTGGGGTCCACCCCTACTCGATTAACCCTGTGGGGAGTCCTGGGGGCCCGGGCGCAACCAGGACCCTCAATAAGGAGGATCCCATTTGCAATATAAAAAGATGAACTCAACAACAACAACAACAACAACAACAACAGCCGCCCAGAGTGGCTGGGGAGACCCGGCCAGATGGGCGGGGTACAAATAATAAATTATTATTATTATTATTATTATTATTATTATTATTATTATCATTATTATTATAACAAACCCCAGTCCCTAGCACCCAAGGAGCGGCTACTAGCTCAGAAGATCTTACAGCGACAGAATGATGCTTTGTGCATGGCCAGAGGCACTCTCACCACTCTTTCTCAGTTTCTCTGGCTGAAGCCCCCTTTTTACGCTTCTCCTGCCCTCAAAGAACCAAAACCTGCCCTGCTTTCATGCCTGTCGTGGAAATTGTAAAATTAGCCCCCCCGCCCCCCCGGCTGCCGTGGTCTCACTTCTTTCAGGGAATTTATCAGCTCCTTGATGTCCACTTGGTGCATGTTTCCAATGAAGGGGAGTGGGGCTGGCCCCGGAGGAAGGGTCCTGAACTTCTTTCTTGAGGAGAAGTGGAGGAAGAGGAGGCACGAGACGACCATGGCCAGTAGGATGCCAAGGACCCCGCCAAAATCTATCCTGGAGGGGAAGAGCTCCATTGCGCCGGCCGCAGTCTGCAGAGTCGCAGTGTCTGCGATTTCGCCTGGAATGGGATGTTATATAGATGCCCGCGAGACCAGCTTCTAACTGGCTGGAACAAGCTCCCCTTGGCAAACAATGCATGCCCTGAACTGTCATTTGCTAACCTCATGTTTGCCGTTGGAGGAATATTTCTGGCAGAGACACGGAATGAAAACAAGCTGGTTCGGCTTAGCCCTCAATGAAGACCAGATGCAGGCCCATTTTGCTCTGCGTTCAGCTGCTTGAGAAACAGCATATATGCAACACTAACCAGATCTAACCTCTTAAGGTAAAGGGACCCCTGACCATTAGGTCCAGTCGTGTCCGACTCTGAGGTTGCGGCGCTCATCTCACTTTATTGGCCGAGAGCCGGCGTACAGCTTCCGGGTCATGTGGCCAGCATGACTAAGCCGCTTCTGGCGAACCAGAGTAGTGCACGGAAACGCTGTTTACCTTCCCGCCAGAGCGGTACCTATTTATCTACTTGCACTTTTGACGTGCTTTCGAACTGCTAGGTTGGCAGGAGCTGGGACCGAGCAACGGGAGCTCACCCCGTCACAGGGATTCGAACCACCAACCTTCTGATCAGCAGGCCCTAGGCTCTGTGGTTTAACCCACAGCGCCACCTGGGTCCCGCCAGCATATATACAACACTAACCAGATCTAACCTCTTATTTCTTATGAAATGCTGCATTTTCATACATAAGAACATAAGAAGGGCTTGCTGGATCAAGCCAATGGCCCAACTAAGGCCAGCATCCTGTTCTCGCAGCGGCCAAATACAGTGGTACCTCGGGTTACAGACGCTTCAGGTTACAGACGCTTCAGGTTGCAGACTCCGCTAACCCAGAAATAGTACCTCGGGTTAAGAACTTTGCTTCAGGATGAGAACAGAAATCGTGCGGCGGCAGCGGGAGGCCCCATTAGCTAAAGTGGTACCTCAGGTTAACAACAGTTTCAGGTTAAGAACGGACCTCCGGAACGAATTTAAGTTCTTAACCCGAGGTACCACTGTACTTCTAAGAATCTAGAAATCTAGATAAACTGCCTCGGGACCTGGAGATTCCATAAGAAGAGCCTGCCTGTTGGATCAGGCCAAAGCTTTTTCATTTAGTCCTGCATCCTGATCTCACAGTGGCCAGCCAGCCAGGTGCCCATGATGGGAAACCCACAATCAGGAATTGAGTGGAAGAACCACCCTCTTCCCTCCTGTGGTTTCCAGCAACAGAACCATTACTGCCTCCAACCGTGAAGGCAGAGCTTAGCCAATGTTGCTGGCAGCCATTGAAAGCCCTCTTCTTTGTAAATGTAGGAATATGTCTTCAATGCCCCTGGATCAATCTTTGGGATGGGTTTTAATGATACCGTGGTCCAAGGAGTCAGGATAGTCAGGCGACAAGAGTACAATATGTGGGCAGGAGTTCAAATCTCCCTGCTTTGGGTTTTCAAAAGCTGGTCAGTAGGACAGAGGGGCTTGCCGACAAAGGTCCGTATAGTTAAAGCTATGGTTTTCCCAGTAGTAATGTATGGAAGTGAGAGCTGGACCATCAAGAAGGCTGGTCGCTGAAGAATGGATGCTTTTGAATTATGGTGCTGGAAGAGACTCTTGAGAGTCCCATGGACTGCAAGAAGATCAAACCTCTCCATTCTTAAGGAAATCAGCCCTGAGTGCTCACTGGAAGGACAGATCCTGAAGCTGAGGCTCCAATACTTTGTCCACGTCGTGAGAAGAGAAGACTCCCTGGAAAAGACCCTGATTTTGGGAAAGATGGAGGGCACAAGGAGAAGGGGACGACAGAGGATGAGATGGTTGGACAGTGTTCTCGAAGCTACCAACATGAGTCTGACCAAACTGCGGAAGGCAGTGGAAGACAGGAGTGCCTGTTGTGCTCTGGTCCATGGGGTCACGAAGGGTCGGACATGACTGAACGACTGAACAACAACATGACAGAGGGCCAAATACTTCTTCTGTTTGCTCCTTGTTTTCTGGCTGCCTCCGGCATCGTTGCCTGGAGTTTTGCCTTCGACTGCCTCCTGCTCGGACCTTGGAGCTCCTTGGAGCTCCTTGGATCTCAAAGCCCAGCATGTGACTTTTGGGCAGGACTGGCAGAAGTCCTGGCAGGCCCCGTCTTGGCCTCTTTCCCCACTGACCCTCCATCTGACTTGGCTTCCTCCGGCCCCTTGGCAGCCAGAGGAGCAGCTGGGCTCTGCTCCCAGGCGAGGCTGGTCAAAGATTGACGGAGATGGACCCGGGCTGACATCTATCGATTCTTCGGCCCGAAATGACCTTTAAACTGGATGATTAGCCATCCATAAATTGCACAAGGCATTGTAGCTTCAAGGGCTCAGTTGCTTGGCAAATAAAGGAACTCATAGAATCATGGAACTGTGGAGTTGGAAGGGACACCAAGAGTCATCTAGTCCAGCCCTCTTTATGCAGGAATCACAGAATCCCTGACAGATGGTCATCCAAACTCTGCTTAAAAACTTCCAAGGAAAGAAAGTCCACCACCTTCTGAGTGTCAGGAGCCAGAAAAAAGCAGTCTCAGTGACGTCAATTCTATATTCAAAGAAGTCCAAGCCTAGTGATCCAACAACTCTTCCTCATAGGTCGAGCTTCCTAAAACTCCTCCTCCCCTGATTCCTTCCCAAACAATCTGAGACTTCTCCACCTTGCCTACCTTTGCTCCGCTCTCTTCATACCTCTTCATGTTCTGGGAGACCAGGTGAGAAAGGAGTTGGTTGCAGTGGGAGTGGTGACTCCCTGGATTCTCCAGCAGCTTGCCTCCTCTTCAGCGTGGTGTAGTGGTTAAGAGTGGTGGACTCGTAATCTGGTGAACTGGGTTCGCTTCCCCGCTCCTCCACATGCAGCTGCTGGGTGACCTTGGGCTAGTCCCACTTCTTTGAAGTCTCTTAGCCTCACTCACCTCACATAGATTTTGTTGTGGGGAGAGGAAGGGTAAGGAGATTGTTAGCCGCTTTGAGACTCCTTAAAGGCGGGATATCAAGTTCAAACTCCTCCTCCTCCTCCTCCTCCTCCTCCTCCTCCTCCTCCTCTCCTGCCTCTGAGTCTGGACTGCCCTCTGCCACAGCCTCTTACTGCTCACAAAACCTGTTGCTTCCAACACCTCCTGTGCCCAGTCCGCTCCCTCTGGCCACTCATCATCATCCCACCACCAATCCCTGGACAAAGGAGCCTTATTCCTTTGGGGGCTCCCCAACTGGTGCCTCCCATCACTCCTCTCCTTCTGGCTAGGTCATGACACAGAGTCCACTCCACTGCCAAATGGCACTTATTGTCAGAAAGTTCTTCCTGATGCTTAGGCAGAATCTATTTTCTTGTCCTTAGAGTCCATTGGTTCATGTCGTCCTCTCTTGAGCAGCAGAAAACAAGTTGGTTCCATCGTCTTTCTTCCTTTCCTTTCCTTTCCTTTCCTTTCCTTTCCTTTCCTTTCCTTTCCTTTCCTTTCCTTTCCTTTCCTTTCCTTTCCTATCCTATCCTATCCTATCCTATCCTATCCCATCCCATCCCATCCCACCATTCATCTGAGGATCACAGGGCAGTTACAATTGAAAAACACAAAAACACATTGCATAGTGACAAACGACACTGCCTCCAGTTTAAGAGGCCATAGATTGTTTAATTAGCCAAAGGCCTGGAAGAAGAGGAATGTTTTTGTCTGGCGCCTAAAGATATGTAAGGAAGACAGCAGGTGTGCCTCCTTGTAGAGAGTCACAGGCCTTCAGATATTTGAAGATGGCTATCCTATCCCCTCTCAGTCTCCTCTTTTCTAGGCTGAACGTACCCAATTGCTTCAACCGTTCCTCATAAGGCTTGGTTTCCAGACCCTTGATCAACTTGGCCACCCTCCTCTGCACACGTTCCAGATTGTCAACATCTCTCTTGTGGAGCCCAGAACTGGACACAGGACTCCAGATGTGGCCTGATGGGGTTGCCATTTCCCAGACATACCCAAAACACAGCAGTTTCAAGCAGTGCCTGTCTTTCTTGAGATCTTTTTTATGGGGGGAAGCTCAACAACTTTGCCAAAAAAAGCCCAACATCTTTTTGTGTTTTCACTTTATGAAACATGGCAACCCTAGGTCTGACCAAGGCTTAAGAGAGTGGTGCTTCCTTTGATGGCACACCGGTCAACCGCCCTGATTAAATCGGGACATCCCATTCTTGGGCACCATGATCTCCTGCGGGTCATGTGACTTGCTCAGGCCGGGAAGATGTGGGTCCCGGTTTCCAGAGGCCACAGATTGGAGGGGATGTGATTGAGACACTAGACGTCTGTTGACGCAGCCTGGAAATGCAACAGTTTCTTTTGCTATTGCCTTGCACTGCTGACTCATGTTCAGACTGGGGTCTGCTAAGACCCCTAGATCCTTTTCACCTTCACTGCTATATCTGTGTATCTAGTGACTCCTGCCTGAGGTCCTAAGTCCTTGACGACTGGGAAATCCCCCCTGGCCATAGCTGTCAACCCTCCCTTTTTTGCGGGAAACTCCCTTATTCCAATGCCGTTTCCCGCTGCTATCCCGGATTGTTGATATCCCTTAAATTTCCCGGATTTCCAAGGAAGCAGCTCCTCTCCCTCCCTGCCGGCCAGGGAGGCTCCTCAGCTGCGTTGCTCGGCTGCCAATAAGGAGTCTGAGACCGACTGGGGGCGGAGCTTGCATGCCTTGTGCTAAGTCCTTGACGACCGGGAAATCCCCCCTGGCTTCTCCCAGTCCTTGACACAGCTAGTGCTGCTTTATCTTGGTTTGTTTGTGGCCAAGGAGCAAGGCCACCATTTGGGGAGAGGCTGGCTCAGATTCCTCAAGCTGGGTTTGCTCTGGAGTCTCTCTCAGTCCTGCCTTTCTGAGTCCTGCCTGGAAAGCATTGATAAAACTTTCTGACCTTCTCATGCTTAACATAACGATCAGCACACTAATCTTGTGTTTCTAGCAAACTTTAATTATAGCCTCTGCTACAAAGACTGGTTTGGACCTATACAATAGACCATATATGCCAAAGATAAACTCAGGATTATGGAAAGAAACAAGTCACTCAGTTTTGTCATTCTCACGAGGGTTCCTGTCCTTTTGATTAGAACACAGGGAAGGTATTTTGTTATGAGAAATTTTTTTTTTATAATAGTTTTATTCATTTTATCATATAAAACAAAACAAGCACATAAACTACAAAAGAAAAACATAACATAAACATATAAACACAACAATAAAGGATATCATTTTTCACCTATTTTCCTTAACATCTTGTTGGGACTTCCCCCTATCCTCCCTTCCTGGTTTCACATCTAACTCTTATTTTCAGGCAAGTTCATCTTCAAATTTAACCTTTTATCTAACCTTTTGTTATCCATTTATTCATTTATTCATTATGTTACCCTTTTTTTTAACCTCAATGATATTTTTCAGTCCCAATTTTAATCCGGTAAACTCTAGCTCAGTGATGGCTAACCTTGACACTCCAGATGTTTTGGGACTACAACTCCCATCATCCCTGACCACTGGTCCTGTTAGCTAGGGATGATGGGAGTTGTAGTTCCAAAACATCTGGAGTGTCAAGGTTAGCCATCACTGCTCTAGCTTATACCCTAGATTTTCAAATACTTTCCATATTACAATATTTTTTAAAATACATTTTAAATTTCTTCCAATCTTCTTGCACCACATCCTCCCTCTGTTCACGCAGTCTTGCTGTCAGTTCGGCGAGTTCCATAAAGTCAATCATCTTTATTTGCCAATCTTCCACTGTTGGTATTTCTTGTGTCTTCCAGTTCTTCGCAATCAGTAGTCTCGCTGCTGTCGTTGCATACAAAAAGAAAGTCCTGTCTTTTTGGGGGGATTTCCTCCCCTATAATTCCCAAAAGAAAGGCTTCGGGTTTCTTATGAAAGGTGTCCTTCAACACCTTTTTCATTTCATTATAAATCTTTCCCCAGAAGTCCTTTATTTTGGGGCACGTCCACCACATGTGGTGGCCAACTTCACCGGTGTTAAATACCATCTATACATCGTTTTCATCATATTTTCCTTTAAAATTGTACATGCTGAGAAGTTCCAACTTTCCCCCCACAACCTCTCCCAGTCCTCCAACATTATATTGTGCCCCACATCCTTAGCCCAGTCAATCATAACTGATTTTACTTGTTCATCTTTCGTATGCCACTCTAGCAGTAAATTATACATTCTGGAAAGATTCTTGTATTTTGAGTCCAATAACTCTAACTCCAGTCTGGATTTCTCTGTCCGAATACCAGGGTTTTTGAGTTATGAGAATTTTAAGGTCTAAGATATAAAATAAATGATCATAAATGTACCAGGCAAACACATGCATAAATATATAAACCACATGTCTGAAACAGTACAGGAAAACAGTCCTAAAGCCATGTTGACTCTTTCAGTGACCTCAGATATTCCTTTGCAGTTTGGATGAAAATGGGGGAAAACCTCCCCATTGTCTCTGGGCTCACAAATCCTGCCTGAAGGGCACATTTGGGTGACCTGGACTCAGGAATTAGGTGAATAGGGAGGGTCTCTGAACACCTCTCAGCACATTGAAACAGACTACACTTCCCAGGATTCTCTGGGGGAAGCCATGGCCATTTAAACTGGAACCATAGAACTTAAGAGGCATTGTACGGATGTGAGCCTGGAAATGCAGGTGGAGGAAACCCCTCCAGCAGTTCATTGAATGAATCATAGAATCATAGAATCCTAGAGTTGGAAGAGACCCCAAGGGCCATCCAGTCCAACCCCCTGCCAAGCAGGAACACCATCAAAGCATTCTTGACAGATGGCTGTCAAGCCTCTGCTTAAAGACCTCCAAAGAAGGAGACTCCACCACACTCCTTGGCAGCAAATCCCACTGTCGAACAGCTCTTACTGTCAGGAAGTTCTTCCTAATGTTGAGGTGGAATCTTCTTTCTTGTAGTTTGAATCCATTGCTCTGTGTCCGCTTCTCTGGAGCAGCAGAAAACAACCTTTCTCCCTCCTCTATATGACATCCCTTTATATATTGGAACATGGCTATCATATCACCCCTGAACCTTCTCTTCTCCAGGCTAAACATACCCAGCTCCCTAAGCCGTTCCTCATAAGGCATCATTTCCAGGCCTTTGACCATTTTGGTTGCCCTCCTCTGGACACGTTCCAGCTTGTCAGTATCCTTCTTGAACTGTGGTGCCCAGAACTGGACACAGTATTCCAGGTGAGGTCTGACCAGAGCGGAATACAGTGGTACTATTACTTCCCTTGATCTAGATGCTATACTCCTATGGATGCAGCCCAGGCACTGAGAGCCACAGCTGGACTTATAAGGGCGGCTGGGGAACACTCTGAATGCTTCTTCAGAGTCCCCCCAGCTGGCTTGGAAATGGGTCGGAGGACCGGGAGTTACTGGATAACCAATGTGGAGAGCTGGGTGTTCCCCAGCCGCCCTTATAAGTCCAGCTGTGGCTCTCAGTGCCTCCCCATAGCCCAGAGGGGGCATCGAGGGGGCATCTCTTGGCCAGGGTCCTCCATGGAGCTGCTCTCCGGGTCTCTCTTCCTGCTCCTTTGCGTCTGTGGCGTCCTCCTCCTGGGCTTGGCATGGAAGGGCAAAGGCGTAAAGGGATGCCTGCCCCCCGGACCCACCCCACTCCCCATCCTGGGGAATTTTCTCCAACTGGACCTAAATAACATGCTCAAATCTCTGGAGAAGGTGAGTCTCCTCTCCCCTCCCTGCTCTCCTCCCCCAATGAAGCCCTGACAGTAGACTTAAACTCCCCCCCCCCCCGGTGCCTGGGAAGACAGCCAAGCCTGCAAGTTTGGCCGGTGGGGATTGGAAGGGTGCAAGCAGCCCTGCAGTTGCTGATAATAATAATAATAATAATAATAATAATAATAATAATAATAAGTAACTAAATAATTTATTATTTATACCCCACCCATCTGGCTGGGTTTCCCCAGCCACTCTGGGCTGCTTCCAACAAAAGATTAAAAATTAAAGATTAAACGTTGACATTTCTCCGATGAAAATAGGGACGTCCCATTCCATAATGATGATTTTACTATTTACACCCCACACATCTTACTGGGTTGCTGTAGGTACTCTGGGCAGTTTCCAACATATATAAAAACATAATACCCTGTTTCTCCTAAAATAAGATGTAGCCATAAAATAAGCCGTAGCAGGATTTCTACGCATTTGTGAAATATAAGCCATACCCCGAAAATAAGACATAGTGACGCGGCGCCTCTCCCTTAAGATGGCCTGGATAGGCGTGGCTATGTAGCGTACCGACGCAGAGCGGTTAAAATAAGACATCCCCTGAAAATAAGCCATACAGTGGTTTTTTGAGGAAAAAAAAATATAAGACGGTGTCTTATTTTAGGAGAAACACTGCAACATTTCTCCAATGAAAAGTGGAGCTAGAAGAGCTTCCTAGCTCCTGGAAAGTCTGGGGTCTTGGCTAATGCCTCCTGGTAAGGAATGGAGGGGCAGTGAGATGAGTGATTCCTGTCCCCTGTCCCCCCCCCCCTGGACCTCTATTCCATTTCTTACCTTGGCCATCCGAGTGAGAAAAGGACTGAAAGCTGCCCATTCTGCTTCCTTATCACTCTATGTGTGTTTTGCTTAACCAAAGGGAGATATAGCGAGCAGTGAACTGAACCTGGCTATCTCTGGGCTGCGCCACCATTATCTCGAAGGAAATACACACCAAGAGCTCTGGCCAGAAATTTCAATACTAGGAATAAATCCTACTCGTGAGTTATAGTTAAATAAAAGTATGTATTCTGTTAAGAATTACAGTCTTAAGCAGAGAATGTCAATTCAAATAAGAAAAACAGTTTCAAGGATACTGACAAGCTGGAACGTGTCCAGAGGAGGGCAACCAAAATGGTCAGAGGCCTGGAAACGATGCTTTATGAGGAACGGCTTATGGAGCTGGGTATGTTTAGCCTGGAGAAGAGAAGGTTAAGGGGTGATATGATAGCCATGTTCAAATATATAAAAGGATGTCATATAGAGGAGGGAGAAAGGTTGTTTTCTGCTGCTCCAGAGAAGCGGACACGGAGCAATGGATTCAAACTACAAGAAAGAAGATTCCACCTAAACATTAGGAAGAACTTCCTGACAGTAAGAGCTGTTGGACAGTGGAATTTGCTGCCAAGGAGTGTGGTGGAGTCTCCTTCTTTGGAGGTCTTGAAGCAGAGGCTTGACAGCCACCTGTCAGGAATGCTTTGAGGGTGTTTCCTGCTTGGCAGGGGGTTGGACTGGATGGCCCTTGTGGTCTCTTCCAACTCTAGGATTCTATGATTCTATGAAGTTCACAATAATATGTGTAGCTTCAAATGAAAAATACAACTTCAAATTCAAAAATACAACTTCAAATTCAAAAGGTTCGTTTTATAATTAAAGCCGGAGTGAAGAGTCGATTCAGGAAAAGCAACCAGGACAGGGCCCTGTTTCGATATGGATGTCTTCGTCAGCTAATTTTTGAGTTCATGTTAATTTGTAGAGAACGTATGGATGTATCATGTAACTCTGTTTTTCAAATGTAGTGTCTGAGAATGAAGAGATTAGCATGTGTCTGAGTTTTTCTGTGTGAGTAGGATTTATTCCTAGGAATTTCTGGCCAGAGCTCTTGGTGTGTATTTCCTTTCAGTATAACTTGTTTCAGTATACTGTAACTAATAACAAGAACTCCAATTTATTTAACCATTATCTCGAAGGCATCCATTCTGGTGTTTGAATAGATTTTTTTGCAAGCGACTGGATTTGCATGTGTTGACCATGTGAAGTTTTTCCTGAGATGAGGCCGGTACCAGGTTCAGGAGGAAGAATCCCATGTCATATTAAAGTTACGTCAATCTTATACTCGTGCCATGGTCTAGCAGGCATCCCCAAACTTCAGACCTCCAGATGTTTGGGGACTACAATTCCCATCATCCCTGACCACTGGTCCTGTTTAGCTAGGGATCGTGGGAGTTGTAGGCCAAAACATCTGGAGGGCCGCAGGTTGGGAATGGCTGGTCTACAGAGATAAGCCATATTGTAAGTTCAGATTCACACACAGCTGTTCACAGTTAGACTGCCTCTCATACGTGCCAACTCTCTGGGGACCACAAAATTCCCCATGAAATGGCCATGCACCCCACACTTTGGGGGCCAAGTTGGCACTCCTTCTGCCCAGAGGCGTAGCGTGGGGGGTGCAGGCGGTGCCACTCGCACCGGGCGCAATATCTGGAGGGGCGCACCGCGGCTGACCCGTTTCCCCCTGACGGTCTGACCCGTTTCCACGCACTACCTGCCCTTTCGTTCCGTCCACCTGCTGTTTCCGTCTCCGGCGTCGCCTGTTTCAAAGCGCGCAGGCGCAGCGGCGGGAGGAGCTCTTCTTGCGGCGCCTGCGCAGAGACCACCCTCGTTTTGTTGGGCGCCATTTTTCGCGGCGGCTGAGACGGAGGCGAGGCGCTGCTTGGGTTTCGGCCGGGGACCGGTGGCGGAGCCAATCAGAGCAGCGCTGCAGCAGGACCTGAACCGGGGGAGCAAGGCACGGTGAGTGCAAGGAGCAGCCAATATTTTTGGAGCCCCCGAGCGCCGGCCCAAGAGCCGGGATTGGCGGGGCCCGGCCGAGTGGCCAGTCGGAAGGCCGCGCGGCGTGCGGGCTAGGGCTGGGCGAGCGCTGGGGCAGCGAGTGGACGTGGCTCGTTGGGCACCCAGATCGTTCGCTGAGGCAGGATGGGGTAGCCGGGAGGGTCGCTCCCATCGCGACGCGACCATGAAACTTCAGGCGACGGCGCCCGCGCCTTTTCTCCCGCTCCGGCCGCTCCTGCCGCTGCTGCTGTTCCTGCAGGCTGTGGCAGGACGAAGCTCCCTTTACGGCAACCGCTACTCCGGGTAAGTGTGCCGCGCGCAGCCCTCTCCAACCTAGTGCCTCTCCAGAGGCTGCTGCGCTCCAGCTCCCCTCATCCCTGACCATTGGGCGTGCTGACTGGGGCTCATGGGAGCAACGTCTGGAGGCGCACCAGGGTGCGGAAGTAGTGCCTCTCTTGCTCTCATCTTGCACTTTGCACCGGCTGATGGCAGCCACTGTTGGGGAATTGTGAATCGTTATAATTGTGCTTTGTGCCTCAACCCCAGAGTCGTTCGCGACTGGACCTAACGGTCAGGGGTACCTTTACCTATAATTGTGCTCTTGGATTTAGCGTCGGAGGACCTTGATCGTTCATATCTCACTTACGGTATTTAATTACTTCAATCAGGGGTGAGGGAACCGTGGCTTTCGAGATGTTGTTGGACTTTCAGGATGGCCAGTGCAATCCTAGGTATGTCTAAAAGTCTCATCCTCCTTGGCCGCTGGCCCCGCTGGCTGGGGACTGAACTGAGTTCTGCAATGTAAGGAGGATCCAAAGGTTCCTTGCAGAAAGCCCTTGAGTCTTCAGGAGTATACACCTGAAATAGGCATTCTGCTTTGCTGATAAGGCTTGGTTTCCAGACCCTTCTAGCATCATAGTCACCCTCCTCTGCAGACCTTCCAGCTTGTCAATATCCTTCTTGAACTGTGGTGCCCAGAACTGGACAAAGGACTCCAAGTGGAGTCTCTCCGAGGCAGAATAGAGCAAGATTATGACTTCCCTTGATCTGGATGTTAGACTCTAGTTGATGCAGCCTAAATTGCATCATCTTTTTTTGCTGCTGCATTATACTGTTGACTCTTGTTAAGCTTGTGGTCTGCTAAGACTCCTAGATCATTTTTAGATAATGTTGTGCAGGGCTTTTTCCCCCCCAAGCTGGAACTTGCCGGAACTCAGTTCCAGCACCTATCAGGTGGGTGCCATTGCCATTATAAGAGAACAAGGGAGATATCCATGGTGAGTTCTGGCACTTCTTTTTCTAGAAAAATAGCACTGCATGCAATAATTTGAATTTACAAATTGCAATGCATTGTGGCAAACCACAGCTCTCGGAATTGGCAGTGCAAGCTGACCTATGTCAGACAAGTAAGTCCTGTTGACCTAAACAGAACTTACTCCCAATTAAGTGTGTACAGTATATAAGACTGAAGCCTAAGACTTGAAGCCTTAGACACACAGAAAAGTAGCCAGAACAGAAATGAATATTCCTTTTGAAGTGAATTATTTTTCGTCTTTTAGCTCAATCCCCACAATTTGCACAAACTTGTGCACAGGGTTGCAGCCTTAACATTTACTCAGATGGAAGACCCATTGATATTAATGATGGACAACCTATGCTAATGGAGGTGGTCACTGATTTAACCAAAATGGTTTGATCCAGATTGTTGTTATAACATCTGTAAGCCCCTCCATGGCATTGTTCTCTGTGTGGCTCACAAGCATAACAGGACAGACTACAATTGGTTGTCACATTAAGAATCTTTCTTACTATCACTGTTTCTACAGCGAGTTGTGAAAGAAGTTTCTCCAAACTTAAACTGATTAAAACATATCAGAGATCTACAATGAGCCAAGAAAGACTGAGTAATCTAGCAATACTGTCCATTGAGAGAGACTTTAATGTAGATTTCAATTCCGTTGTAGAAAATTTTGCGCTAATTAAAAGCAGGCGAATGTAAATTAATCTGTATATACAGATTGATATCATGCACTTCTATTAAAGAATTACAATTAGAGGTACAGGATTGAGGAAGTTGGCTCCATCTAGCCCAGTCTTGAATCATCTCCAGGGTATGGTTCCATTTTGATGTTTAGTTTTTGTTCTTGATATTTGTTGTCGTTTACGATGGTTGTGAGACGACATATAATAGCATGGCCCATGCTAGGTTACTACATTTGTAGATTTGTATTCATAGACCTGCTGAAAATGTGGAGAATGTGTAATGCATGTTCGCACTCAATAAAGTGTTTGAAAATAAACTTGTATTTAGATGCATTTTACTTTAATTACATCAGTATTTTCATAACAAACAATACATGTGCTTAGGGGGTAAGGGTTTCTTTAACTAGTGAAAGAGACTCGAGTGCTAAAATCCATGGGTTAGGGGGCGCAAATTACTTGCCTTGCCCCGGGTGCTGACAACCCACGCTACGCCACTGCTTCTGCCTCTGAACCTGGATTTTCTCCACTAGTTGTTCCTGTCCCTGCCCCATTCACCACGGGGGAAAATTCTTCTTGGGGGTTGAGGTATGGAGGATCACCCTCAATTCCCAATCAGTCTGACTTTGTTCCGTAGCAGGACAGAGTAGCCAAGGAGAGCCCTCTCCTCCCTGAAGTTGTCTAATCCTCTTTTAAAGCCATCCAAGTTGGTGGCCATCACTTCTTCCTGCAGAAGGGAGTTCCATAGTTTAACTCTTTGTCCCAAATATGTCTTCCATCTGCCCTGAATCTTCCATCTGGCCCTTCCCTCCCCAGGCCTCACATTTCTTTAGGCCCTTCCCTTCTCACTGGGCTCCCTTCCTGTCCAGTTATCCCTTCACCTGTCCACACCTGGGCTAACCTGAGGCTCATCTCCCGGCAGCTGAGGGAGGCCTATGGCTCAGTCTTCACCATCTACCTGGGGCTGCAGCGAGTCGTGGTCTTGAGCGGCTACAAGGTGGTGAAGGAGGCGCTGGTGGACCAGGCAGAGGACTTCAGTGGCAGAGGGCAGCTGCCGTCCTTCTCCAAGGATTTCAATGAGCACGGTGAGAGGTCCATCCCTGCGGGGAAAGGGGGCTTATGGGGCGCAGCTCAGCCCATCTTTCTATCACTCATCTGACATGTTGGAGGGTAGAGTGCCCTCCATCTGGTTTGGACTACAATTCCAAGCAGCGCCAGCTGGGGATGGGCTGATAGGACTCGAACCCATGGCTTCAAGTTACAAGAAAGGAGATTCTGACTAAACATTAGGAAGAACTATCTGATGGGAAGAGCTGTTAGACAGCGGAAGGGTCTCCCTCGGGAGGTTATGGACTCTCCTTCCTTGAAGGCTTCCAAGCAGAGGTTGGATATCTTGGATGCATTAGTTGAGATTCTTACATTGCAAGGGGTTGGACCAGATGAGCCTTGGGCTCCCTTCCAACTCTATCATCTGTCAATTTTGGTTTGCGTGTCAAAACCCGACCCCTCCTGTGGAGAAATAAATGACACAAGACTCAATAATTAAGGTTAATGGGCATAGAAAGGCCACAACTTTATTGGTTACGAATGTAGAGAGGTATTGGCTTAGGCATTGGATCTAACCAACTATATCTGACTCCAGCCCGCTGTGCTGGCAGTCCGGGAAGGGTTAACCACCGATGGGAGAGTCCTGCTGCTGCACATCAGCTAGGAACTCACCCTGGGGTCACCGATATGGGGCGTGCCTTTGGCCCTCACCTACCACGGCTTCGGACAGGGACACAACCCCCCGGACTCGCTTAATGAAGTACCCTTCAGCATTTGGGGGAGGTGATGGCCCAACCTCCCCCCCACCTTCAGCCTTCCCTAGATAATCCAATGCCTAGCCGCCAACCTAAGTTGTGACGAATTGCTACGCGGTAGGCGAAAACCACAAGGCTCCAGCCAATTTTGCCAGGTGGGAAAATTCCTACCAAGTCCCTCAACGGCGACCGGCCGAAGTCCATAGCAAGGTCATTAGAGACACTACCTGCAAGAAAGGGAGGGTGGGCGGGAAAAGGTATCAGCTGGCGGGGGCAGGAACAAAGAGGCTGAAACCTGGGTGCGCGCTTGCTTAAATCCAGCAAGCCACGCCTGTCGGCCACGCCGATAGGTCGGCCTGCCCAGGGCTCAGCCTATGGAGGCAGGGGATGAAGCCATCCCCTGCGCACATGAAGGGCTCATGATGCCCGCAACCCCCCTCGTCCCTCCGGTCGGAAGGGACTTTCTATTGGTTTCTCATCTTCCCCAGTTTTAATTTCAGTTCCCCACATATCCACATTGGTTTGCGAATTATTCATCCACATTTGAGTGCAAGGTTCTCCTAACATGCACATTTTTCTTAATATGTACAACATTGCTGTAAGGTTTCTGTAGTGGCTTCTCACGAGTAAGAGTCTTGAAACCGGTGCTACATACATACAACGGTTTATGTATGTATGTACAGTATGTACAGTGCAGAGCTCAAAAACAGTGACCATCTCAATCACTCTCAGATCCCGGAAGTGGCGCTCTTCTGGAGCGCCCCCAACAAAAGAACTTCGGCACCCTGAGTCTCCTCCTTCCCTCTTTCATCCCTCTACACAATTGGGGTGACGGAACTGCGGTGGTTTCCTCCGTTCCTGCTCAGGACCTGAAACATCCCACAGCCCTGGAGCTCCCTTTCCCTTCGTCACTCCCACAGGAGTCTTCCCTTCGTTTCTGCTGTGTTGGGAACTTTCACCCTCGGAGAGCCCTAGCACCACCTCGCCGGGGCTTCTGCTGCCCTCCGAGGGTTCCCTGACAATTGCAAAGCAATTCCCCCAAACAAAACACATTTTACCCACTTTATTTCTGTGACTGAAAGTTGCCGTAAGCTGTTTTTAACATTGTGCTTTAATGTGGCAACCATAGCTGTCAACCCTCCCTTTTTTTGCGGGAAACTCCCTTATTCCAATGCCGTTTCCCGCTGCTATCCCGGATTGTTGATATCCCTTAAATTTCCCGGATTTCAAAGGAAGCAGCTCCTCTCCCTCCCTGCCGGCCAGGGAGGCTCCTCAGCTGCCAATAAGGAGTCTGAGACCGACTGAGGGCGGAGCTTGCATGCCTTGTGCAGCCACACCCTCATGCCCAGCCAGACAGACAGCCTGCCTGCCGTCTATGCGCTCGCTCTTTCGCTCACCTGTTCGCGCGCAGCCTCTGGAGCGCAGGGTGGCGAGGCTACTTGGTGCCATTGCACTGCCCTCGCGGCATCCCTTATTTTCAAATCCGAAAGTTCGGAAAAACCCCTTATTTTCAAATCCAAAAGTTGACAGCTATGGTTGCAACCCCCACCCCTACCCTGGGACCTTAGGGTAAAGGCCGGGTAATTAATGTTTAGATATTGGCAATCTCTCTGTCTCTAGAGACAATGGAGTGCCATCCAATCGCCTTAGGGATTTGTGTAGGGTTAACTCCTTTGCCTTTTCTTCTCCCAAAGATATCCAGCAGAGTTTTAGGACCAGAGTTTTCCTTCCCCTTGATGGGCTCCCTTCCCAGGTGGACGAGCCCTACCTGCCCCCCCTTCCCTCTACAGCCCATGCAGAAACTGCCTTCTTGACCATTGGACCCACTCTTGGTCCTGTCTGCTCAATCCGCTCAATTCTTATGCATGCCTTATTTTTGTGACACTTTGACGCGGGTGGCGCTGTGGGTTAAACCACAGAGCCTAGGGCTTGCCGATCAGAAGGTCGGCGGTTCGAATTCCCGCGACAGGGTGAGCTCCCGTTGTTGATCCCTGCTCCTGCCAACCTAACGGTTCGAAAGCACGTCAAAAAGTGCAAGTAGATAAATAGGTACCGCTCCGACGGGAAGGTAAACGGCGTTTCCGTGCGCTGCTCTGGTTCGCCAGAAGCGGCTTATTCATGCTGGCCACATGACCCAGAAGCTGTACGCCGGCTCCCTCGGCCAGTAAAGCGAGATGAGCGCCGCAACCCCAGAGTCGTCCACGACTGGACCTAATGGTCAGGGGTCCCTTTACCTTTACCTTACTTTGCTGAAGAACTGCATTGCAAAATTCAGAGACGCATGGATTTGCAGCTGCTTTTCAGTTCTTAATGCAATATATAGTGTTGGAGAGTTTTTTGAGTCCGTATTAGCTTTATTTGAATGATGAGTGTTTGAGTTTCTTAGAATAGCTTAGCTACCGGTATGTGGAATATCCTAGTTCTGTGTTGATGGTGAGTACATGAGTCTTTAATAAGCCTTTTTAATGTATATTGTATTTATATTCTTGGTAAAGTTGATGGTATGTACAGTTGTTATCTAAGATAAAGTCCAGTCCTTGATGAAACTGCTGGTGAAACGGGAAGATTCGAAGCTGGCCACCCGTCAGGAAGACAGACCCAGACGTTTGATGGACTTTGCTTAACCATCTTTAACACTGGCAAGATAGACCCATACGTCTGATGGACTTTGCATAACCATCTCCAACACTATATATTGCACTTTGAATTAGCACTTTAATGTTTGAAAGTATATACAGGCTTTTGCCTCTGAGGAAATACCTATGTGTGCTTTTTGTATGACATTGTCAGTTTAGTTCATGATTCAATACATTTTCATCTATAGCTGTTCACGGTTTTGTATATTATCCTTTGTATAGTCACCGTGACTGTCTGTTGTTGTTTCTACTGCTTTTCAGTTCTTGGCACATCTCATAAATGCAAACTGAATTGACTTTTTTGCCCCCTCGCCAGCCAACTGGGCCAGATGTTGCTGGGAGAGATGCAAGTTCTCACCCCCCAAACAGCTGGAGGTTGGCAAAGTCTGATTTTACCCACCCTGATTTTTTCTTGAAAGCAATGCACTTGGCAACATTCGACTTGCACATAAACAGTGGTTGCTAAGGGTATTGTTTATCTCAGCAGTAGAGAGGTTAGGAAGAATTTATGCAGCAAACTGGAGGTCAGGAAATGGGAGGTTGTGGGAGATGTCTCTGGGAAACATAACACATGAATCTGCCAAGGTTTAAAAGAAGGAGTATCGAAGAGATAATCTGTACTGGGAAATTATTATTCCCTCTCCCTCTCTCTCCCTCCCTCCCTCTCTCTCTCTGAATAGATTTTATTAAAAGTTTGGAAACCACTAGCTTATATATTTAACAGCTCAGTAGTGCTTTTGGGTCTCCAACCCAGTACTGGTATGCCTGAGCCCCCCCCCCCCCCGCTCCTCTCATTGTAACTTTGGAACTCCCTTCCAAGAGAAATTAGATTGCCTCCTTCCTTGTGGCATTTCCACTGGCAAGTGAAAACCTTCTTATTCCAACAGACCTTCGGGTACTGAGTTCTCTTAAGGAAAGGGCTGGTTCTGTGTTGTTGTTATTGTAATTTTATGTATGATTTTAATAAAAATATACAATATATATATATATATATATATATATATATATATATATATATATATATATATATATATATAATATTAATGTTTAATTGTTTTTTTTAAATTATTGTCCCACTCCATCAGTTGCTATTTTCTCTACAAATCATCTTGACTCCCTCTCAGGGAAGAAGGGGGGATATACATGAAAAATATAACAATAATCATAATATTGCTTGGCCAGGGGTGACCTTTGCCAACGGCGATCGGTGGAGGCAGCTCCGCAGGTTCAGCCTCATCACCTTGAGGAATTTCGGGATGGGGAAGCGGTCCATCGAGGAGCGGATCCAGGAGGAGGCTCAGTGCTTGGCAGAGGAGTTCCATAAGACACAAGGTAAGTCCCTGAAGAAATTCATAATTAAAGGATTGGTCGCCTCTAGGAGACTCTGTGGTGCTTGGTCCACAAGCCTAGCCATTGTGCGCTCTTGTCAAAGACAGATAATAATAATAATAATAATAATAATAATAATAATAATAATAATAATAATTATTATTATTATTATTATTATTATTATTTATTATTTGTACCCCGCCCATCTGGCTGGGTCTCCCCAGCCACTCTGGGCTGCTTCCAGCAAACATTAAAATGCATTAACACATCACAGATTAAAAACTTCCCCGAACAGGGCTGCCTTCAGGTGTTTTCTAAATGTCATGTAATTGTTGATCCTTTTAACCTCTGCTGGGAGGGCGTTCCACAGGGCGGGCGCCACTACCGAGAAGGCCCTCTTCCTGGTTCCCTGTAGCTTTGCTTCTCGCAGTGAGGGAACCACCAGAAGGCCCTCGGCGCTGGATCTCAGTGTCCGGGCTGAACGATGGGGGTGGAGACGCTCCTTCAGGTATACAGGACCGAGGCCGTTTAGGTCTTTAAAGGTCAGCACCAACACTTTGAATTGTGCTCGGAAACGTACTGGGAGCCAATGTAGTTCTCTCATGACCGGTGTTACGTGGTCCCGGCGGCTGCTTCCAGTCCCCAGGCTCACTGCCGCATTCTGGATTAATTGCAGTGTCCGGGTCACCTTCAAAGGCAGCCCCACGTAGAGCGTGATGTTCCAAGCGGGAGATAACAGACCCTTCCTTCCCTCCTCCTGCCTTCTGTCTCTCCCCACTAGGGACGCCCTTTGACCCCACCGTCATCCTCAGCCGAGCCACCTCCAACGTCATCTGCTCCCTCGTATTTGGGAATAGGTTCCAGTACGACGATGTGAAATTCATCACCTTGAGCGGGCTGATCACAGAACGGTTCCGCGCGGGCAGCCTGGCCCCGTCTCAGGTGAGGGCAGATGGAGAACCCCCCCCCCCCGCAATAGCTCTACACCTTAATTATTATCACTACCATTTTTAAAAGGGAAAGAATCAAAAATTTAAACCATGACGTGTCAGAACATGGAAGGGCAAAAGAGCAAAGATACAGCCCAGTTCCAAGGAGATAGCAAAGCATCAACACATGCAAAGATTGCCTTTGCAAGTAAAGACTATTTATTAGACAATCACAGTATTTCCCTGTGAATTCCATCGTCACCATCATTAAATTTTAATTCATCATTTTGCATTATAACAATTTTGAAACATACATATACGGCAACAAACATGCCATAAACAACAAAAGAAAACAAAAGAAATGGTCTGGATTTTCTGTTAAGGTCTCTTTAAGCATTTTGATGCCTTTCAATAAGCATTTGGAAGTTTGATTCAATTAACATCTTTTATTCAAATGGGTCCCTCCGTAGAGTCCATTTTTTTGAGCTGGTTTTTTCGTTATTCATGGTGTATCAAGGAAATAAACAGAAGCCAAGATCCATCATTGTTGCTGTTGTTTAGTCGTTAAGTCGTGTCCGACTCTTCGTGACCCCATGGACCAGAGCACGCCAGGCACGCCTATCCTTCACTGCCTCTCGCAGTTTGATCAGACTCATGTTGGTAGCTTCGAGAACACTGTCCCACCATCTCGTCCTCTGCCGTCCCCTTCTCCTTGTGCCCTCAACCTTTCCCAACATCAGGGTCTTTTCTAGGGAGTCTTCTCTTCTCATGAGGTGGCCAAAGTACTGGAGCCTCAACTTCAGATCCATCATTATGGACGTTCAAAGTTCTCTCTAGTCTTAAATGAGACAGACCACATGTCTCAATTCTTGTATAAGAATTAAAATCATGCCATCTATCTGTTTATCCATCCAGTCCTTCAAACTCTGCCCTAGATATTTTCGCTCATGGAATCTCCCTTCCAGAAGAGCAATTTGACCAAGGCCATGAAGGCCAGAAATCCAGATTATTAGGTCAGGGTTCATAAATCTATGGCAGGAAGGAGCGATTTGTTGCCTAGGGGGCTCAATTTGCCCCCCACCCCGACTGGCTTATGCTAAGCAATCACAGCAATGGGCTGAACCCGTCCCTCCAGTTCAATGCGGAGAGTGTTCTTACTCGTGGGCCTTGCAGGGCAGAAGGCAGTGCTGGAATTTCTGAAGCGAGGGGAGACCTTTGGAAAGGAGAGCCCAAGGACCCGTGAGCATGTACAAAGAGCCAAGGGTCATGGCTTCCAGGCAGGCGTGAGCCTCAGCACGTGCCTTTCTTGGGCAATCCGCGTTTACAGGAGACATATCCTAAGGTCAGCCAAATGTGGTCATGCCCTTCCATTGCTCTCCATCTTCTCCCCCCGCAGCTGTACAATATCTTTCCAGAGATCATGGAGAAGATCCCCGGATCCCACCACAAAGGCAGCAAATGTTCCCAGGAGATCATGCGCTTCATAGAGGAGAGGGTCAAGATACTGCAGGCCTCGCTGGATCCCTGTGAGCCCCAGAACTTCACCGACTGCTTCTTAGTTAAGATGGATCAGGTAAGGAATGAGGTTCCTCGTCTCCATCATCTGCCCCACCCTAAAAATGTGCTGTCTTCAGGTTTCAGAGAATTGTGGAATTGGAAGGGCCTCCAGTTGTCATCTAGTCTGACCCCCCTGCAATGCAGGCATCACAGCTGACCTTGATCTCTTATATCAAAATGACACAAACCGTGAAGAATATTCAATCATATATATATGCATATGCAACTGGAGGAAATCTACTCCATACAACGTACAAATGTCTCGAAAGGTGCAAAGAGATTCAAAAGTGCAATGTCCGATGTGCAACAAGTCCAATGTCATAAAGTGCTAAAGTCTCTCAGGAGTCCACGTCTGCTTCTCCCGACGGGCGGATGGCTTGTATTATCCCCGTTTCACTATTATTGTTTCTTCAGGGATGGACATCATCTTAAATAATAATTATAATTTACAGTGTAGAATCATAGAATCCTAGAGTTGGAAGAGACCCCAAGGGCCATCCAGTCCAACCCCCTGCCAAGCAGGAAACACCATCAAAGCATTCCTGACAGGTGGCTGTCAAGCCTCTGCTTAAAGACCTCCAAAGAAGGAGACTCCACCACACTCCTTGGCAGCAAATCCCACTGTCGAACAGCTCTTACTGTCAGGAAGTTCTTCCTAATGTTTAGGTGGAATCTTCTTTCTTGTAGTTTGAATCCATTGCTCCGTGTCCGCTTCTCTGGAGCAGCAGAAAACAACCTTTCTCCCTCCTCTATATGACTTCCTTTTATATATTTGAACATGGCTATCATATCACCCCTTAACCTTCTCTTCTCCAGGCTAAACATACCCAGCTCCCTAAGCCGTTCCTCATAAGGCATCGTTTACAGGCCTTTGACCATTTTGGTTGCCCTCCTCTGGACATGTTCCAGCTTGTCAGTAGCCTTCTTGAACTGTGTACATAGTGAGCGTTTACATTCTTAGAATAAATAAACGTATTAACATCTAAAAAGTTACTCATCAAATTGTTCATACATAAACACTTAACTAGGCTGAAACGCTCACAACCTCAACGGTTCCTGGTTGGTAAAGCTAAACTAAACAGAAGGTTACAAGGTTAAGTACAATTTCTCCTAAGTCCTCAGTCATGAAAGGGCAATACATTAACAAACACCAATAGGTTTTAAAGGTACAAACACCCTAAAATGTAATTAGTTTTACAAGTATCCTGAAAACATCTGCTATAAAATATTCAAACAGAATTTACTCACAAGCTATAAATAGGTTAATTCCACCGATATACAAGATCAACCCATCGTTGTAAAAAGAAAAACCAGTTATAAGAAAGAGCAGTTATAAGAAGAAAATCCCAGGGGATCATGCGCTACATAGAGGAGGGGGTCAAGATACTGCAGGCCTCGCTGGATCCTTGTGAGCCCCAGAACTTCACCGACTGCTTATTAGTTAAGATGGCTCAGGTAAGGAATGAGGTTCCTCGTCTCCATCATCTGCCCCACCCTAAAAATGTGCAGTCTTCAGGTTTCAGAGAATTGTGGAATTGGAAGGGCCTCCAGTTGTCATATTGTCTGACCCCCCTGCAATGCAGGCATCACAGCTGACCTTGATCTTTTGGCAGGAAAAGCATAACCCAGCTTCTGAATTTTGCATGGAGAATTTGGTCATGACCACCTTCAACTTGTTCTTCGCTGGGACTGAGACCATCAGCACCACCCTGAGATATGGATTCCTCATCCTGCTGAAGTACCCACAGATTCAAGGTGAGGGCGGAAGGGGGAAACCTATGAGAATCACCTGAACTTCTACAGCTACAGACCAAGCTGTTCCCAGGGTGTGTCCACTGTCACATGCTGACAGCTTCTGGGAGCCACAGGGGAGAGAAGGGGAAACAGGGTAGTAACACCAAGCCATCTTGTCTTTAAGTCTCTTTATTTCAGTGCAAAGCTATTTACAGTGCAGAGTTCAGTTTATCATGTCTGCTCAGTCACTGGCAGAATCCGGAAGTGCCTCCCTTCTGTTTTGGCGCCAACACCAAAGCCTCGGCATCCTGAATTGCCGCCTTCTCCTCCTACGTGAGATAAGGGCCGGAACTGACGCCTCCCCCTCCGAGCGAGTCTGCTGGGTGGTGCCAGGTCTCCCAGCAACTCCCTGGACACCTGGCACTCCCTGGCTCCCAGCCACTAACTGCTCCTCCCCCGAAAAGGGGCTGCTAGATTCACTTGAAGATGAATCTGTCGTTAACAGAGGCTGCGGCTCCCTGTAAGCACTCAGAGCTGGACTTGCAGGGGTGGGCAGATCCCTGACACTGCCCTACACAAATCAGGAGTGAGGTCCCTAAGACAGTTGGATGGCGCCTTGTACGCCTCCTTCCTGAAACTCCTGCAGCCCAGCTGGTGCCAAACATCTTGCTCTGCTTTCCTTTGGACTAAGAGGGGAGCTCTTGTCATCTGGGCAGCCCAGGACCTCCATACACACTGCCCAGGCTTGCGCCCCGGGGAGGTCACTTTGGTGCTCCTAACGCAGTCATCTGACTTCACTCCCGGAAGCACACTCCATTGTCTCTTGAGACAGTCAGATGCCAACAACCGATCAAGCTGATGATGGAAGGCAACAGCCCAGGCTTAAGCGCATTCTTCCCCACCGAGGGCTGTGTACACCACCTTGATCTCCTTGGAGGAAAATATGAGCTATGCATGCAGTAAGATAATTAAACAGGCAATTTCCATCCTCAAGGGAAGCCCCAAGTAGAACTGACTGTAGTAGTCAAGATGTGAGATTAACAGGACACGTAGTTCCGTCCTGGTGAGAGTAACATCATCTAGAAAAAAAGTTATACATACAGTTCCCAGACGAGAGGGATTTGTGCCCATGGACCCTCCGTCTTATACTCTCTCCATCCCCAAAAATGTCCCAGTGAAAGGGTGTCAAGAGAAAGGCAAGGTGCTATCCTGATTGTAAAGGTAAAGGGACCCCTGACCATTAGGTCCAGTCATGTCCGACTCTGGGGTTGCGGCGCTCATCTCGCATTATTGGCCGAGGGAGCCGGCATACAGCTTCCGGGTCATGTGGCCAGCATGACAAAGCCGCTTCTGGCGAACCAGAGCAGCGCACGGAAACGTCGTTTACCTTCCCGCTGGAACGGTACCTATTGATCTACTTGCACTTTGACGTGCTTTCGAACTGCTAGGTGGGCAGGAGCAGGGACTGAGCAACGGGAGCTCACCCCGTTGTGGGGATTCGAACCGCCGACCTTCTGATCGGCAAGCCCTAGGCTCTGTGGTTTAACCCACAGCGTCACCTGTATCCCATCCTGATTGTAAGGGACCCAAAAAGTCATCTTGCTCAACTCCCTGTAACACAGGAATTGTTCTCTTTTCCCCAAGAAAAACTCCACGAGGAAATCGATCGAGTGATTGGGAGGGACCGGATCCCAGCCGCTGAGGACAGGGACAAAATGCCTTATATGGAGGCTGTAATGCACGAGATCCAGCGATTCAGCGATATCATACCCATGAATCTTCCCCGCGTTGCCACGAAAGACATCCACTTCAGGGGCTATGTCATCCCCAAGGTAAGATTCCCAGCAAGCCCCTCAGCAAGGATGGAGGGATCAGGATCCAGCCTTTGGGCCCTCCATGCAACTGGTCTGAGACTCCTGGGTCAGGGTGGGGGCAGGATTTAAGCTCAGTGCCCCCCATGTCACACATGGACATGCCTTGGAAAGGCGTTCATCCTTAGGAGTCAGTTTTCCACCTGTGAAATGGGTATATTTCACAGCTCCGAGGAAGCTGTCTTATCTGTCTGCCAGGCTGCCTGTCCATCTGGATCTTTTTAATACTACTAAATGATGTAAAAGCGCAGGGAAGACTTTGTAACAGAATCTCTTCAAAATCAACACTGGGTTTCTCTAGAGTTGGGCTGCTGCTGCTTGACGGGCCAATATTCATAGAATTAAAGTCCTAAAGGATCTTCACTGGCTCCCAGTACGTTTCCGAGCAAAGTTCAAAGTGTTGTTGCTGACCTTTAAAACCCTAAATGGCCTCGGTCCTGTATACCCGAAGGAGCGTCTCTACCCCCACCGTTCAGCCCGGACACTGAGATCCAGCGCCGAGGGCCTTCTGGCGGTTCCCTCACTGCGAGAAGCAAAGCTACAGGGAACCAGGCAGAGGGCCTTCTCGGTGGTGGCGCCCGCCCTGTGGAACGCCCTCCCTTCAGATGTCAAGGAGATAAAGAACTATATGATTCTCCCAGGGGACCTACATCTATCCTTTGCTGAGCAGCGTTCACTATGACTCAGAGCAGCACTCCAACCCTCAAGAGTTTGACCCGGGGAGATTCCTGGATAGCCAAGGCTGCTTCAAGAAGGTGGAGGCGTTCATGCCTTTCTCAGCAGGTACGTGGGGGGGGGAAGGGGAGTGGGGAGTGGGGTTGGGGGGTGGTCTCTCTCCTATGAGATTCATTTCCGGGCAGTCCTTCTTGGGAGGGTCAGAAAGGAACCTCTGCTTGGGTCCCGCTTGCGGGTTTCCCACAGGCATCTGGGGGCCACTGGGAGAACAGGATGCAGGGCTGGGGGGCCTGATCCTGCAGGGCTCTCCTGCATTATACCTACCAAGGACAGCGTGGGAGAGGGGCTGGGTTGACAACTTATCAGCCAGTGTGGTGTAGTGGTTAAGAGCGGTAGACTCATAATCTGGTGAACCGGGTTCGATTCTCCGCTCCTCCACATGCAGCTGCTGGGTGACCTTGGGCTAGTCCCACTTCTCTGAAGTCTCTCAGCCCCACTCACCTCACAGAGGGTTTGTTGTGGGGGAGGAAGGGAAATGAGAATGTGAGCCGCTTGGAGACTCCTTCGGGTAGTGATAAAGCGGGATAACAAATCCAAACTCCTCCTCCTCCTCCTCCTCCTCTTCTGTTGCTGCTGCACACCCCATTAAAAGAATATATTACAAACCCCCCACCCACTACAAGGGGCCACAGCTAGTTAGAGGCCAAAGGAGTGTTTAAAAAGGAGCAATTATGCCTGGCGCCTAAAGATTTATAATTTATAAGCATCCCACAAATGGGGAGCCACTGCCACTTTGTCTTACTGATATTTAGGTGCAAGTTGTTCTCTAGGCACCATGTCGAGACTTTTTGAACCTCCTCCCTATACGCTGATTCATCTCCACCTGTAATTAGACCCATTATGGTGGTATCATCTGCAAACTTAATAATTACAGTGGATGGGTTGGA
Source organism: Darevskia nairensis (assembly GCA_034642065.1). Classification (NCBI taxonomy): domain Eukaryota; kingdom Metazoa; phylum Chordata; class Lepidosauria; order Squamata; family Lacertidae; genus Darevskia; species Darevskia nairensis. Next base: position 686,688 of record JAWWNI010000825.1, on the reverse strand, counting down.
TGAAATACAGTCCTATGTATACAACGAGTACGGGTAGGGACTCAGCACGCATCCCTGTGGGGTGCCAGTGTTGAGCTTCAGAGAGGTAGATGTAACAGGCCCAATCTTTAATCCAGTCTTTAATCCAATCACAGATGGTAGAAGAAAGGCCCAGGTCCATCAGCTTTTTAATAAGAATGTCCGGAAGGATGGTATTAAAAGCCGAACTATAATTGATAAACAGCATCCTATATAATAAAGTCCCTGTGTCTCTGCGTCCAGTGTCCCTGTGTCCCTGGGTTTGGGCTACTGCGCATGTGCCCCACGGACACAGGGATTGGAGGGCCATTGAGGCGCCTCAGGGACCGGTCGGTACACAGGCCGGGCGGCTAGCGGGGAGAGGCCAACTATGCCCAGAAAGCGCGCCAGGCCTATGAGGCAGCAGCTAACGGGCCTTCCGGCCTGCCCAGGACAGCGCTTACTGGCAGCGTCGGCGGCGAAGGCGACCAGCAACCGGCGGCCGTTGTGGCCCCAGGCGCTCCAGGAATCCGGAACCACAACGCGGAGCACCGCCGCCTGCCGGGACAGGGCCAGCGCCGATATCCGGGAAATGGCGGGAGGCGAAAGCCGCTTGGGGTCGGTGCCTCCCTCTCGACTCCCGGCTGCTCGGGGCGCCGCGCTGAGAGGGAGCCAGAGGAGCGAAAATAAGTGTGTGTGTGTGTGTGGGGAGGAGACTGAGCCCGGCTTAAGCCTGCGCGCGTTTACTCAGGAGTAAGTCCCTGTGTTCTGTGGGGTCTACTCCCTGGTAAGAGCGCTCCAGGCGGCCCACCTGACGGGGATGTTCTAGCGCCCGTTAATTTAACGGGCTTAAAGTCTACTAGTTCTGACACAATTCCCCGGTCTCTCCAGATGACTCACTGCAAGGTGATAAGCTGTGGCTATAGCATCATCTGTTGACCTATTTCTCCTATAAGCGAGAAATGCTTTATTGGTTTTAAAACTGTATAACAGAAATAATCCATAGATGTTAAAGACGAAATAAAAATATACCATCGTAAAAGGTAAAGGTAAAGGGACCCCTGACCGTTAGGTCCAGTCGCGGACGACTCTGGGGTTGTGGCGCTCATCTCGCATTATTGGCCGAGAGCCGGCGTACAGCTTCTGGGTCATGTGGCCAGCATGACAAAGCCGCTTCTGACAAACCAGAGCAGCGCACGGAAACGCTGTTTACCTTCCTGCCAGAGCGATACCTATTGATCTACTTGCACTTGACGTGCTTTTGAACTGCTAGGTTGGCAGGAGCAGGGACTGAGCAATGGGAGCTCACCCCGTCATAGGGATTTGAACCGCCAACCTTCTGATCGGCAAGCCCTAGGCTCTGTGGTTTAGACCAGTGTTCCCCAACCTTGGGCCTCCAGCTGTTTTTGGACTACAACTCCCATCATCCCTCGCTAGCAAGACCAGTGGTCAGGGATGATGGGAATTGTAGTCCGAAAACAGCTGGAGGCTCAAGGTTGGGGAACACTGGTTTAGACCAGTGTTTCCCAACCAGTGTGCCTCCAGATGTTTTGGGACTACAATTCCCATCATCCCTGACCACTGGTATTGCTAGCGAGGGATGATGGGAGTTGTAGTCCCAAAACATCTGGAGGCACACTGGTTGGGAAACACTGGTTTAGACCACAGTGCCACCCACCGTACATTCCTTACTTAATACTTGCTTCTAAAGGAAATTCCGAAAGTGCCCCAAGAACGAGGCAGAAGAACGGAAACGTCTTTCATGGGGGAATGAATTTGGGTTTCGTCAGAGGGCTCCTTCCACCTGCCCGACAGATTTTGCGTTTCTCTCTTGGCAGGGAGGCGCATTTGCATCGGCGGAGGGCTGGCCCGCATGGAGCTGTTCCTCTTCTTCACCACCATCCTTCAAGCCTTCACCCTCCAGTCCCCTGTGCCCCCCAGCCAGATCAGCCTCGCACCGGCTGCCGTGGGCGTTGGGAAGGTGCCCCCCAAATACCAGCTGTCAGTGTCCTGGCGCCAACACTGATCTCTCCCTTCCTGTGTTGGGGCACAAGAAGATCTCGTTTTCTCTCAGCTAATAGAGAGATGCCCCGATGATTTCCGCAATCAGTTCTGTCACCTTTTAAAAAAGAGATCCATGTATAAAACGACTCCCAATTTTTAACATAACTTTTAAAGGAAAAAAATCCTACATGGAAAAGTACGGTATATTTCTGACATATTTCAAGAAACAAACTCAGGGCTGGCAGTTCCTACCAAAATTTGGCACTGATTATAACCTGATATCCACTATTACTAGCCATCTCTGGTCCTGTGAGATCAATAATCTTATTTTGTAGTCTGATTTCAGATTGAACCTCTTCATGTTCTGATGCTGTATCCAGACATGTACTATTGGATCTATAGCAGCAAGTCTCAAACTGACTACTTTTGTTTTGTTTTGTTGTAAAATATTTTGATTATTTAATAAAGTTCGAAAAGAGAAATAATATATATTCAGCAATACTAGTTCTGGACAACAAAGAGCAGTTTACATGGCGACATTTATCATTGCTGTCAAAATTGAACCCCAAATTTCTTGTGCCAACTTACTTTCCCACCATCAGTGATCATATGTGCCAAGTTTATCACAACCTCTCCGGCAAATCTCCCTCTATTGCTCAGGCCCTGTTCACATGAACAAGGTTCACACAGAGGAACCACAGAACTAGCCGGGATGGATCACTTTTGCCCCTCTCCTCAGCTGACCTGCTCTTTCTGCTGCCCCCCAAAATATAGCAGTAGAGGCAGAGGAGGCCTCACTCTGCACCTCTGAGCAAAAACTACCCAAGGTGAAGCAGACATTTCTGGATGCCAGAGAAGGGGCAAATTGCCCTTCTTGAAAAGATGTCTTACAAAGTACCTAAAGGGCAGAGCTCAACTGATTATATTTCTTATGCAAATATTGATGCATGTGGTCACTTGGGGCCATCAGTATATGCAAATGTCTGGCTCATTTAAGGCCACACAGAACCCTTATTCTCAATAATGATGGAACTCAACAGAGAATACCTTTATTTTTATATGCCTACTAGTTGACCCGGCCACGCCTTGCTGTGGCTGATTTGGTGAAATGGAAAAGTAAGATACAGTATGAAAGAGAAAGGGTATCCTTACTTGCACTTTATCTCGTTGAAGTTCAGTCTACGTGTTCTCTGTTTGCCCCATCCGTTTTTGACTAAACCGTGAAAATGGCGATTCCGCCTGGCGTGGCTCTATACCCGCCAGTGGAGCCAGCAGTAGCGTTTGTGGGCGGTCTGTCTGTCGAATGGATGGTGGTAGTGACGTTGGAAAAGGAGGAGGAGGGGTCGGAAACAGGTGTGTTGTGCTATACTGTTTAACGTCCACTGGAGGGCGCTATTTTTTTTGCACAAAATCACATTTTTACCTGGGAAAGGTGTGGTATTTGTGCAATGTAAGTACATATGATCACTCCCATATGGCCATGGAACTTTGTGTCCAAATTTGAACGGAATCGATCAAGGGTTTACAGAGAAAGGCGATTGTTAACAAACATCCAACTTGAACAATTTTATACATATAGATATTATTTGCAAAGGGAATGCTTTGCAACATAAGAAGAGCCTGTCTGTTGGATCAGGCCAAAGCTTTTTCATTTAGTCCGGCATCCTGTTCTCACAGTGGCCAGCCAGCCAGGTGCCCATGATGGGAAACCCACAATCAGGAATTGAGTGGAAGAACCACCAGTGGCGTAGCGTGGGTTGTCAGCACCCGGGGCAAGGCAGGTAATTTGCGCCCCCTAACCCATGGATTTTAGCACTGGAGTCTCTTTCACTAGATTAGTTAAAGAAACCCTTACCCCCTAAGCACATGTATTGTTTGTTATGAAAATACAAAGCATTCCTGACAGGTGGCTGTCAAGCCTCTGCTTAAAGACCTCCAAAGAAGGAGACTCCACCACACTCCTTGGCAGCAAATTCCACTGTCGAACAGCTCTTACTGTCAAGAAATTCTTCCTAATGTTTAAGTGGAATCTTCTTTCTTGTAGTTTGAATACATTGCTCCGTGTCCGCATTGGCTTTTTTAGCTGCTGCATCACACTGTTGACTCATGTCAAGTTTGTGGTCTACCAAGACTCCTAGATCCTTTTCACTTGTACTGCTCTCAAGCCAGGTATCACCCATCCTGTATTTGTGCCTTTCATTTTTTTTGCCCAAGTGTAGTATTTTACATTTCTCCCTGTTAAAATTCATCCTGTTTGCCTTGGCCCATTGATTTCTACATCATTCATAGGATAATGAAATCATTATCATAAAACCCAATGGAAAAATAATTGAACTGCAAACATATAATTCAGCAGATGACAGATCACTCCTTTGTAATGCAAACATGTCAGCTAAAATGAAGTTTAATGCAGAAATTTTGTTTTTTGCTGTAGGAAGGACATCACAAAGCCACCTCACCTCATCAAATTCACAAAAAAATAGATACTAAATTTCTAATATGGGAGAGGAATGCATGCTATTAAAAGATACTGAAAGCTAGCATGCCAAATAAGGGAGATGTGCCTGCCTTTAAAACAAAATAAAATAAAAAAAAATTCCTTCCAGTAGCACCTTAGAGACCAACTAAGTTTGTTCTTGGTATGAGCTTTCGTGTGCATGCACACTTCTTCAGATACACTGAAACAGAAGTCACCAGACCCTGATATATAGTGAGAGGGTGGGGAGGGGTATTATTCAGAGGGGTGGTGGAAATGGGTGAAAGGTTGATAGCTGTGGTAAACCTGTTGACGACTGTTAACGGCTGCAATTAGTCTTACAGGAAAAAGCGAGGGGTGAGAAGGTTAAAAAAGCTTTGTCATGTATAATGAGATAAGAATCCTGCCTTTGTGTAGCAAAAGGCCCCTATTACTTGCAGTACTGGGTCTCAACTAAGAGTACATTTTTATGACAAAGGCCAGAGCTGGGCCCAGAAACAGGCAGGAAGGGTTCGCAGGGGACCCTGAGCCCTTTGGTCTTAGGTTGCCGTGATCAGCGTCTGAGCAAAACTGACCTTGTTGGGCGGTGGTAGGCAGCCACACGCAGGGTGACAAGTCCCACACTGGGCACAGCCGTGTCAGCTTGGAGGAGAACCGGAGGCCGCTTTCCCGCTTCCAGGAAAGCCACCCCCCATAACGCGACTTCCCTTGGGCTCCCCACACTTTGCTCCTCAGCAACCTCACCCCACCCCCAACCCAGCGAGGGCCACAAAAGGGCATCCCAGAGGTTTCTCCGGCAGCCCCACCCTCCTCGTCCTCTCCCCATTGGGGTGACCCTCCCGGCTACCCCATCCCGCCTCAGCGCACGATCCGGGTGCCCAACGGGCCACGTCCACTCGCTGCCCCAGCGCTCGCCCAGCCCTAGCCCGCGCGCGGCCTTCTGACTGGCCACTCGGCCCCGCCAATCCCGGCTCTTGGGCCGGCGCTCGGGGGCTCCATAAATATTGGCTGCTCGCACTCACCGTGCCTTGCTCCCCCGGTTCGGGTCCTGCTGCTCTGATTGGCTCCGGCACCGGTCCCCGAAACCCAAACAGCGCCTCCACTCAGCCGCCGTGAAAAATGGCGCCCAACCCTCGACGCCCAACAAAACGAGGGTGGCCTCCGCGCAGGCGCCGCAAGAAGAGCTCCTCCCGCCGAAGCTTACGCTGCGCGCTTTTGAAACAGGCGACGGAGACGGAAACAGGTGGACGGAAGGGCAGGTAGTGGAAACGGGTCAGGGGGAAACGGGTCAGCGGCACGCCCCCCCAGATGTTGCGCCCGGTGCGACTGGCACCGCCTGCACCCCCCACGCTACGCCTCTGAGAACCACCCTCTTCCCTCCTGTGGTGTCCAGCAACAGAACCATTACTGCCTCCAACCGTGAAGGCAGAGCTTAGCCATTGTTTCTGGCAGCCATTGACAGCCCTCTTCTTTGTAAATGTAGGCCGTGGATCAATCTTTGGGATGGGTTTTAATGATACCGTGGTCCAAGGAGTCAGGATAGTCAGGCGACAAGTTCAACGTGTGGGCAAGAGTTCAAATCTCCCTGCTTTGGGTTTGTGTTGGCCTGGGATTCAGACTCAGACGCTGAACCTGAGGAATCCCAGCCTGCGCAGGATTCCCTGCCTCCAGAACCAGCAGAGCCGGGGCTAGGGCCTGAGTCTGAAGGGTCCTCACCTGTGCTGGATCCTCAGGTGCAGGCATCTGGTGAGTCTGCTCTGGCTCCTGATGGGGTGGAGGACCCATTGCCTGCAGGTGCTCCACGCCCAGCCCCGCCAGGGGAAGCTGAGGTTGCCTCTGGGCCCCGTAACCCTCCAGCCTCTCCTGAGCTGCAGAGGCTCAGGGCAGAGAGGCGAAGGGAACTAAGTTCCCGCAGGAGGAGTGCTCGCCTCCAAGCCAGGAGAGGCGAGTCACCAGAGGATCGGGGCCGCCCTATGCCTTGGGGCAGATAAAAGCCGGCCAGCCCCAGCCCCAAGTTGCAGAAGCAACATTGTTGCTGACCAGTTCCTGCCTGAAACCTGTCCTGTTTTCCTGCCTGAACTCCTGACCTGCCTTGGTTCCCTGTTTGTTCACCCGTTCCTGACTTCGCCTGACTCCCTGCCCTGTACCCTGCTTCAGTTATTTTGGACTGCCTTTACATGTACCTCTGACCTTGGACCGGACTTAGACCTTGCCTTTTGGATACCCCACAGGACCAGCACAGGGTTTTCAAAAGCTGGTCAGTAGGACAGAGGGCCAAAGACTTCTTCCGTTTGCTCCTTGTTTTCTGGCTGCCTCTGGCATCGTGGCCTGGAGTCTTGTGGCTTCGACTGCCTCCTGCTCAGACCTTGGAGCTCCTTAGATCTCAAAGCCCAGCATGTGACTTTTGGACAGGACTGGCCATCTTTCTAGGTCCTGGCAGGCCCCGTCTGGGCCTCTTTTCCCACTGACCCTCCATCTGACTTGGCTTCCTCCGGCCCCTTGGCAGCCAGAAGAGCAGCTGGGCTCTGCTCCCAGGCGAGGCTGATCAAAGATTGACGGAGATGGACCCAGGTCAGTGCCATAACTGGGGTTTTTGCTGCCCGGGGTGGTCACTGAGTTTGCTGCCCCTCTTGTCTATCATTTCGTAGGTATGGGCTGAGAGTTGTTAGGAGACCACCCCCATTTTCAGGGGCAGACTTTGGTCTTTTAAATTTCAGTGGCACCACGTGCGAGGCCACGCATCCCCGCCTCTCACTTTTTCGTTCTGCCCGGTTCAGTATATCATAGGAGAACTGCTTGCACTGCCCTGAATCTGCTTCTGCCATTCCCCTCACCAAGCTATAATTCCTGGATTGGCGCAGCACCCATTTTCACAGGGAACCCTGGAATTGTAACTCTGGGAGGTGACTAGGGAGGGTCTCAGATTCCTCAAGGTGGGTTTGCTCTGGAGTCTCTCTCAGTCCTGCCTGTCTGAGTCCTGCCTGGAAAGCATTGATAAAACTTTCTGACCTTCTCATGCTTAACATAATGATCAGCACACTAATCTTGTGTTTCTAGCAAACTTTAATTATATAGCCTCTGCTACAAAGACTCGTTTGAACCTATACAATAGACTATATATGCCAAAGATAAACTCAGGATTATGGAAAGAAACAAGACACAGTTTCGTCATTCTCACGAGGGTCCTGTCCTTTTGATTAAAACATGGGCAAGGTATTTATTCCCACTTTTCCTCCAAGGATTTCAATGTGGAGTATATTACATAACATTTTGGTATATTCTCTTTTCTCTCTTTTATAAATATATTTGTTCTTCCCCCTCACTTCCCCTCCCCCCCTTTGTAACACTTCCCCCCAATAATTGAAATTCTTTCAATAACAATAGTAATTTTGAAAAAGGTAGCATACATAGTGGTATTTTGAAAAATGTAGCATACATTATGGTGCTGGAGGAGACTCTTGAGAGTCCCATGGACTGCAAGAAGACCAAACCTATCCATTCTTAAAGAAATCAGCCCTGAGTGCTCATTAGAAGGACAGATCCTGAAGTTGAGGCTCCAGTACTTTGGCCACCTCATGAGAAGAGAAGACTCCCTGGAAAAGACCCTGATGATGTTGGGAAAGATGGAGGGCACAAGGAGAAGGGGACGACAGAGGACGAGATGGTTGGACAGTGTTCTCGAAGCTACTAACATGAGTCTGACCAAACTGCGGGAGGCAGTGAAGGATAGGCATGTCTGGCATGCTCTGGTCCATGGGGTCACGAAGAGTCGGACACGACTGAACAACAACATAGTTATTTCCATCCCTATATAATCTCCACAACAACAACCTTACGAGGTAGGTTAGGCTGAGAGTGACTGACTAGCTCAAGGGCACCCAAATGAGCTTTGTGGCCGAGATGGGGGGAATTTGAACCCTGGTCTTTCCCAGGTTCTAGTCTGACACTATAACCACTATGCGGCACAGCAGACAAACAGGAATTTGTAGGAAATAAACAGAGTTCCTCTTCTCAGGGAACTGTAGCTCTGGGAGGCGAATAGGGAGGGTTTCTGAACACCTCTCAGCACATTGAAACAGATTACACTTCCCAGGATTCTCTGGGGGAAGCCATGGCCATTTAAAGTGGAAACATAGAACTTAAGAGGCATGGTGCGGATGTGAGCCTGGAAAGGCAGGTGGAGGAAACTCCAGAACATTTTCTTGCAAGCCTCCGCAGTTGTTCCTTAAATGGGATTGCCGATTTGCCCTGCTCCGCAGAACATAAACATGTATATCATAGTATTAAAAAGAAAAAAGGCAATTCCCCCTCCACCTTAATGAGATTTGTTCCCAGTAACCTGTCCAACATGGCAATGAAATGCCCCTTTTATGGTTATCATGTAATCCTTGATAAGTTAACAAATTAACTTATCATGTTAATCCCCCCAACTGGCTTTGAAATGGGTTGGAGGACTGGGAGTTACTGAATAACCAATGTGGAAAGTTTGGTGTTCTCCAGCCAGCCTTATAAGTCCAGTTGTGGCTCTCAGCGCCTCCCCATAGCCCAGAGGAGGCATCGAGGGGGCATCTCTTGGCCAGGGTCCTCCATGGAGCTGCTCTCCGGGTCTCTCTTCCTGCTCCTTTGCGTCTGTGGCGTCCTCCTCCTGGGCTTGGCATGGAAGGGCAAAGGCGGCAAGGGACGCCTGCCCCCCGGACCCACCCCGCTCCCCATCCTGGGGAATTTTCTCCAGCTGGACCCAAATAACATGGTCAAGTCCCTGGAGAAGGTGAGTCTCCATTCACCTCGCTACCGAGCTGCAAGGTAAGCCGGGGGAGATTGGAAGCCTATGAGCAGCCCAGCAGTCGGGGATCCATCTTTGTAGGAATGCGAGAGCATCAGAAGAGACTTGCTGGATCTGTCCAAGGGGGGTTCCTCTAGCCCACCACAGTGAACAGACAGGGGCCTCTGGGAAGACCTCAGGCAGGGCCTGAAGGCAATAGCCTTCCCACCATTTGTCGTGCAGCGGAAATTAATGAGTTCTTCTTAGAAATAATAAAATCTTTACTAAGTTGAAATAAACTTCTTCATAACATAGTTCCAAATAGTTTGAAAGAGATTACATACAGACTGAACTGAACACAGACTGGGCTCTATACTGGCTGCATACTGAGGGACTGACACTCTTCTCCCGGCAGCTGAGGGAGGCCTACGGCTCGGTCTTCACCGTCTACCTGGGGCTGCGGCGAGTCGTGGTCTTGTGCGGCTACAAGGTGGTGAAGGAGGCCCTGGTGGACCAGGCAGAGGACTTCAGTGGCAGAGGGCAGCTGCCGTCCTTCTCCAAGGATTTCAATGAGCACGGTGAGAGGTCCATCCCTGCGGGGAAAGGGGGCTTATGGGGCGCAGCTCAGCCCATTTCTCCATCACTCCACTGACCTGTTGGTCCAGTACGTGGATTTGCAAATTATTGTTTTTGTGTGAAGGTAACCGTGAACATTTATTCACCTTAGGGTGAAGGGCAGGTACCGTATATACTCGAGTATAAGCCGACCCAAATATAAGCCGAGGCACCCAATTTTACCACAAAAAACCTGAGAAAGCTTCATAGGAGCCACTGCCTGCCTCACTCGAGTATAAGCCGAGGGCGGCTTTTTCAGCACAAAAAATGTGCTGAAAAACTAGGCTTATACTCGAGTATATAGGGTAATTAATATTGATAATCAATAATCATATTTTTATATGTTAGCTTCACAAATATATGCACACTTTACCCATGTATATTCACTTTTGTAACACGTTACTTGGCCAATGTTTAAAACGATGAATGTCGAAGAGACAACCTCTACTGGAAAATTACTGCTTTCTTTATCGCCGGGCCTTTATCAAGCAGTTCATGTTAACTTGAAATGCTGATGGATGTCATCAGGGGTCCCCAAAGTGGGTGGTAGGGTCTACTGGGGGGGCTAGTGGGATCACCTGGAAGGGTGCTAAGAGACAAGGGGTGGCAGGATTAGGGCGCTGGAGTTGTCAGTGACTACCAGGCTTTGAAAAGCTGGTGTTGCTGAATGAAGTTCCGCAACTTTGTGGAATTCATAGTAATATGTTCTAATCGGGTTTTGAACAAATGTCAAATGAATTGCTGCTGCCTTGAATATCACTGTGTAATTATCTTGCTTAATGGGTCGCACAAATGAACTCGGTCCAGTATACCTGAAGGAGCGTCTCCACCCCCATTGTTCTGCCCCGACACTGAGGTTCAGTGCCAAGGGCCTTCTGGCAGTTCCCTCGCTGTGAGAAGCCAAGGGAACCAGGCAGAGGGCCTTCTCGGTGGTGGCACCCGCCCTGTGGAACGCCCTCCCATCAGATGTCAAAGAGAACAACAACTACCAGACTTTTAGAAGACATCTGAAGGCAGCCTGTTTAGGGAAGCTTTTAATGTTTAATAGATTATTGTATTTTAATATTCTGTTGGAAGCCGCCCAGAGTGGCTGGGGAAACCCAGCCAGATGGGCGGGGTATAAATAATAAATTATTATTATTATTATTATTATTATTATTATTATTATTATTATTATTTTATTACTATTATTATTATTCCAATAGATCTAATATATAAATGTGACAAACAAATATTCTAAATAATGGTTTTTCTAGGGGAGGGGAGGGGAGAGGGTGATAGGGATGAGTTCGTGGAACCAAGGGGGTAGCCCCCAGGAAAATTTGGGAACCACTGAATTATATAATAACAGCTCAGTGGTGCTATTAGGTCTCCACATACATACATACAATAATAATAATATTGCTTGGCCAGGGGTGGTCTTTGCCAACGGCGATCGGTGGAGGCAGCTCCGTAGGTTCAGCCTCACCACCTTGAGGAATTTCGGGATGGGAAAACGGTCCATCGAGGAGCGGATCCAGGAGGAGGCTCAGTGCTTGGCAGAGGAGTTCCATAAGACACAAGGTACCGGTAAGTCCCTGAAGAAATTCATAAAGATTAAAGGTAAAGGACCCTTGGCAGTTAAGTCCAGTCGCAGACAACTCTGGGGTTGCGGCGCTCATCTCGCTTTACAGGCCGAGGGAGCCAGCGTTTGTCCGCAGACAGTTTTTCCAGGTCATGTGGCCAGCATGACTAAGCCGCTTCTGGCGCAACGGAACACCGAAACCAGAGCAGCGCACGGAAACGCCGTTTACCTTCCCACCGGAGCGGTACCTATTTATGATCAGTTTGTGACAGGCGTCCATTAAAGTCTCCCGCCATCAGGAAGGTGGCTTCAGGGTGTTGTTCAATAAGCGCTTCAAGTGTCCTTTGAATTTTGAGGATTGAGTATCGATTTTTTCAGCCTGTAGGTTTATGGCCAGAGAAGCGAAGGTGGCCAAACCACCTTGCGGTCTGCCAGGTGATAAAGGGTTCTGTGTTGCACTCAAGTAGAAACCCTTGTACCCTGGTACGTAGAAGTCCTCAACAGAGGTACCCTATATACTTGAGTATAAGCCTAGTTTTTCAGCACATTTTTTGTGCTGAAAAAGCCGCCCTCGGCTTATACTCGAGTGAGGCAGGCAGTGGCTCCTATTAAGCTTTTCCAAGTTTTTTTGTGGTAAAATTGGGTGCCTCGGCTTATATTCGGGTCGGCTTATACTTGAGTATATAGGTACCTATTTATCTGCTTGCACTTTTTGGCGTGCTTTCGAACTGCTAGGTTGGCAGGAGCTGGGACCGAGCAACGGGAGCTCACCCCGTCGCGGGGATTTGAACCGCCGACCTTCTGATCGGCAAGCCCAAGAGTCTCAGTGGTTTAGACCACAGCGCCACCCGCGTCCCTCATAAAGATTGGTTGCCTCTAAAAGACTCTGTAGTGCTTGGTTCGCACTTGTAGCAGCTCGCATGGAGTATATGCGATACCAACGAAGGAGGAATGGCAAGACGAAGTTAATAGAATATATAGAAATGGCAAGATTGGGAAATGAGATAAACCAGGACAATAAAATATTCGAAGAAGAATGGAAATGTTTTGTAGATTAACCTGAAACTCATAAGCGTATTAAAAGGTTAACAGTAAAAGAGTAAATGCAGCAGCAAGAGATATTGAGATATAACATTGGAGAAAAGAGAAGGGGAAAAAAAGAAATGGGGACAAATTATAATATGTAGTGGAAAAGAAATTAACAAAATAAACCGTGGAAGGAGTTGGGAGGGAAGTCAACATTAATTGTGTGGACCGTATTTGTATTTTGCATTTGGATTACAATCATACCTCGGGTTATGGCCGCTTCAGGTTGCGCACCACGCCGAACCCGGATGTAACAGAATGGGTTACTTCCGGGTTTCGGCGCTCGCGCATGCGCAGAAGCACTTAAATCATGCTTTGTGCATGCGCAGAAGCGCCGAGTTGCGTCACGTGCGTGAGCAGATGCAGCGGCGCGGTTTGCGAACGCTGCGGGTTGCGAACGCGCCTCCCACACGGATCGTGTTCGCAACCCGAGCAATCACTGTACTGTTTCAAGTGTGAAAATGAAAATGAAATAAATAAATAAATGCCTAAATAATAATACTCTTTCTTCCCTCCTGCTCTCTGCGCCTCCCCACTAGGGACGCCTTTTGACCCCACCTTCATCATCAGCCGAGCCGTCTCCAACGTCATCTGCTCCATCGTCTTTGGGAACAGGTTCCAGTATGACGACGAGAAATTCCTCACCTTGACCAAGCTGATCACAGAACGGTTCCGCGTGGGCAGCCTGGCCCCATCTCAGGTGAGGGCGGACGGAGACCCCCTCCCCCATATCTCTACACCTTAATTATTATCACTATCATTTTTTTAAAAAGCAAAGAATAATAATAATAAAAAACCCATAAAGTGTCACAGTCTGGAAGGGCAAAAGGGCAAAGATGCAGCCCAGTTCCAGCGGTTCTCTTTGCAAATGAATACTTATTAAACAATAATAGTATCCTACTCCCGTGTGTGCCATCATTGCCATTATTATTTTTACATTCTTTATTTATCATTTTGCATTGCAACAATTCGAAACACCCATATACAGCAACAAACCAACCATAAATAACATATGAAAACAAAAGCGATGGTTTGCATTTTCCGTTAAGGTCTCTTTAAGTATTTCAGTAAGGTTTGGAAGGTAAGCATTGAGTCTAATAAGATGTTTTAGTCAAGCGGGTCCCTCCATAGTGTCATAGAATCAAAGAATCTCGAGTTCAAAGGGACCCCAAGGGTCATCTAGTCCAACCCCGTGCAATGCAGGAATCTCAGCTAAAGCATCCCTGACAGAGGGCCATCCAACCTGTTTAAAAACCTCCAAGGAAGGAGAGTTCACCACCTCTCATGGGAATATGTTCCACTGCTGAAGTCAGAAAGTTTTTCCGACAGTTTAGTTGGAATCTCCTTTCTTGTAACCTGAAGCCATTGGTTCGAGTCCTACCCTACCTGAGACCCTACCTGTCTGCAGACTGTCTTGCCAGAGTGGTGCATGTTCTAGTTATCGCCCGCTTGGACTACTGCAGTGCGCTCTATGTGGGGCTACCTTTGAAGGTGACCTGGAAACTGCAATTAATCCAGAATGTGGCAGCTAGACTGGTGACTGGGAGTAGCCACCATGACCACATAACACCGGTCCTGAGAGATCTACACTGGCTCCCAGTACGTTTCCGAGCACAATTCAAAGTGTTGGTGCTGACCTTTAAAGCCCTAAACGGCCCTGGTCCTGTATACCTGAAGGAGCGTCTCCACCCCCACCGTTCAGCCCGGACACTGAGATCCAGCGCCGAGGGCCTTCTGGTGGTTCCCTTACTGCAAGAAGCAAAGCTACAGGGAACCAGGCAGAGGGCCTTCTCGGTAGTGGCGCCCGCCCTGTAGAACACCCTCCCATCCAATGTCAAAGAGATAAATAACTACCTGACATTTAGAAAACACCTGAAGGCAGCCCTGTTTAGGGAAGTTTTTAATGTGTGATATTTTAATGTATTTTAGTGTTTGTTGGAAGCCGCCCAGAGTGGCTGGGGGGACCTGGCCAGATGGGAGGGGTACAAATAATAAATTATTATTATTATTATTATTATTATTATTATTATTATTATACCCTTTTTTGTGGACTCTGAGTTTGCAAGAGACACAACCTAAAGTTAGCCAAATGTGGTCATGCCCTTCCATTGCTCCCCATCTTCTCCCCCCACAGCTGTACAATATTTTCCCGGAGATCATGGAGAAGATCCCCGGATCCCACCACGAGGGCAGCAAATGTTCCCAGGGGATCATTCGCTTCATAGAGGAGAGGGTCAAGATGCAGCAGGCCTCGCTGGATCCCTGTGACCCCCACAACTTCATCGACTGCTTCTTAGTTAAGATGGATCAGGTAAGGAAAGAACTTCCTCGCCTCCAACATCTGCCCCCCCCAAAATGTGCTTTCCAGGTTTCATAGAATAGTGAAATTGGAAGGGACCCCAAGTGTCATCTAGTCTGACCCCCCCTGCAACGCAGGCATCCTAGCTGACCTCGATCTCTTGACAGGAGAAGAATAACCCGACTTCTGAATTTTGCATGGAGAATTTGGTCATGGCCACCTTCAACTTGTTCTTCGCTGGGACTGAGACGATTGGCACCACCCTGAGATATGGATTCCTCATCATGCTGAAGTATCCACAGATTCAAGGTGAGGGCAGAAGGAGGAAACCTCCCCCCAACGTGCGAGAAACACATGAATTGCTACAGGGACAGAACAAGCTGATGATGGAAGGCAGTAGTGCAGACTGTGATGGCCTGGCATTCAGACTCAGGCGCTGAACCTGAGGGATCCCAGCCTGCACAGGATTCCCTGCCTCCAGAACCAGCAGAGCCGGGGCCTCACCTGTGCTGGATCCTCAGGTGCAGGCATCGGCTGAGTCTGCTCTGGCTCCTGATGGGATGGAGGACGCATTACCTGCAGGTGCTCCACTTCCAGCCCTGTCAAGGGAAGCTGAGGCTGCCTCTGGGTCCGGTAACCCTCCAGCCTCTCCTGAGCTGCGGAGGCTCAGGGCAGAGAGGCGAAGGGAATTGAGTTCCCGCAGGAGGAGTGCTCGCCTCCAAGCCAGGAGAGGCGAGTCACCAGAGGATCGGAGCCGCCCTCTGCCTCGGGGCAGATAAAAGCCGGCCAGCCCCAGCCTCAAGTTGCAGGAGCAACATCGTAGCTGACCAGTTCCTGCCGGTGTTCCTGCTTGATCCCTGTCCTGCTTTCCTGCCTGAGTTCCTGACCTGCCTTGGTTCCCTGTTTGTTCACCCGTTCCTGACTTCGCCTGACTCCCTGCCCTGTACCCTGCTCCAGTTATTTTGGACTGCCTTTACGTGTACCTCTGACCTTGGACCGGACTTAGACCTCGCCTTTTGGATACCCCACGGGACCAGCACACAGACCCTAAGGGCACATGTCCTCACAGAGGGGCCTGTGGGTTGTTTATATATTTGAGAAAGCTCAACATCTTCACCCTGGTCTGTCATTCTGTCTTTCTGAAAAGACCTTTATAGGTCTCTGCTGGATCAAGCCAAAGGAGGTCCATCTAGTCCAGCCTCCTCTTTTCACAGCGGCTCAGTGGGAAACCTGCAAAGAGGATTTGAGCACAAGAGCCGGGGGTTGGACTACATGACCCTCAGGATCCCTTCCAACCCTACGATTCTACGATTCTGTGATTTAAGCCGTCTCCCCTCCTTTGGTTCCTAGCGGTAAAATAAATAAACAAATAGGCATTTTCCATCAGTGTGGTGCAGTGGTTAAGAGTGGTAGACTCATAATCTGGTGAACCGGGTTTGCATCTCCTCTCCTCCACATGCAGCTGCTGGGTGACCTTGGGCTAGTCACACTTCTCTGAAGTCTCTCAGCCCCACTCACCTCACAGAAGAAGGGAAAGGAGAATGTGAGCCGCTTTGAGACTCCTTCGGGTAGTGATCAAGCGGGATATCAAATCCAAACTCTTCTTCTTCACCCGCAAGGGAAGCCCCAACTAGAACTGACTGTAGTAGTCAAGGTGTGAGATTAACAGGGCATGTAGAGGCATGCCCAGGCTATCCCAGTCCAGAAATGGCCATAGCTGGAGGGCCAGTCATGGGTGGCAAAAGGCACTCCTTGCCACTGAAGCCAGTTGGCCCTCAACTGATAATGTCGTATCAAGGCCTTCCCCCCAAATTTGAAGTTGCTCTTTATGGGTGGTGGAAACGGTCCTATCCTGATTGTGAACAGGTGCTCGGTCATAGAATCACAGAACCACAGAGTTGGAAGGGATCCAAAGGGTCATCTTGTCCAGCCCCTGCAACACAGGAATCTCAGCTCAAACGCTCTCTTTCCCCCCAAGAAAAACTCCACGAGGAAATCGATCGAGTGATTGGGAGGGACCGGATCCCAGCCACTGAGGACAGGAACAAAATGCCTTACATGGAGGCTGTCTTGCACGAGATCCAGAGATTCAGCGATATCCTACCCATGAGTCTTCCGCACGCTGCTACGAAAGACATCAACTTCAAGGGATACGTCATCCCCGAGGTTAGATTCCTAGCAGGCCCCTCAGCAAGGACGGAGGGATCAGGATCCAGCCTTTTGGCCCTCCATGCAATTGGTGTGAGACTCCTAGGATATGAGCTCAGTGCTCTC
The DNA here is from genome assembly GCA_034642065.1 of Darevskia nairensis. NCBI lineage: Eukaryota > Metazoa > Chordata > Lepidosauria > Squamata > Lacertidae > Darevskia > Darevskia nairensis. The sequence continues at coordinate 669,611 of JAWWNI010000825.1, read as the reverse complement.
CACCTCCAGTTCCAGAAACAGTCTTATCTAGACTCTTGGGCTCCTAAGGGGGTATTTGGCCACTACGAGAACAGGATGCTGGAGCAGAAGGGCCCCCATTGGCCTGATCCAGCAGCCAGGCGCATATATATATATATATGTACTGGCTTGAGAGCAGTACATGTGAAAAGGATCTATGAGTCTTGGTAGACCACAAACTTGATATGAGTCAACAGTGTGATGCAGCAGCTAAAAAAGCCAATGCAATTCTGGGCTGCATCAATAGGAGTATAGCATCTAGATCAAGGGAAGGAATAGTACCACTGTATTCCGCTCTGGTCAGACCTCACCTGGAATACTGTGTCCAATTCTGGGCACCACAGTTCAAGAAGGATACTGACAAGCTGGAACATGTCCAGAGGAGGGCAACCAAAATGGTCAAAGGCCTGGAAACGATGCCTTATGAGGAATGGCTTAGGGAGCTGGGTATGTTTAGCCTGGAGAAGAGAAGGTTCAGGGGTGATATGATAGCCATGTTCAACTATATAAAAGGATGTCATATAGAGGAGGGAGAAAGGTTGTTTTCTGCTGCTCCAGAGTAGCGGACACGGAGCAATGGATTCAAACTACAAGAAAGAAGATTCCACCTAAACATTAGGAAGAACTTCCTGACAGTAAGAGCTGTTCGACAGTGGAATTTGCTGCCAAGGAGTGTGGTGGAGTCTCCTTCTTTGGAGGTGTTTAAGCAGAGGCTTGACAGCCACCTGTCAGGAATGCTTTGATGGTGTTTCCTGCTTGGGAGGGGGTTGGACTGGATGGCCCTTGTGGTCTCTTCCAACTCTATTATTTTTATATATATATATATATATATATATATATATATATATATATATATATATATATATATATATATATATATATATATATATAAATACTATTCTCCCAGGGGACCTACATCTATCCTTTGCTGAGCAGCGTTCACTATGACTCAGAGCAGCACTCCAACCCTCAAGATTTTGACCCGGGGAGATTCCTGGATAGCCAAGGCTGCTTCAAGAAGATGGAGGCGTTCATGCCTTTCTCAGCAGGTACGTGGGGGGGGGAAGGGGCTCCTTCCATTCCAATGGGAGGGGAGTGGGGTTGGGGGTGGTCTCTCTCCTATGAGATTCATTTCTGGGCGGTCCTTCTTGGGAACGTCAGAGAAAGGAACATCTGCTCGGGTCCCGTTGTGCCAGTAGTGGTTTAGTCCTGCTGGCCACATGACCCAGAAAGCTGTCTGTGGACTAACGCCGGCTCCCTTGGCCTGAAAGCAAGATGAGCGCCGCAACCCCATAGTCGCCTTTGCCTGGACTTAACCATCCAGGGGTTCTTTACCTTTTACCTATGATAGCGCACAAAGACACCTTGACTCTTCTGGACCACCCTTTAGGCAACAGCTACCCAGGTGGCGCTATGGGTTAAACCACAGAGCCTAGGGCTTGCTGATCAGAAGGTCGGCGGTTCGAATCCCTGCGACGGGGTGAGCTCCCGTTGCTCGGTCCCAGCTCCTGCCCACCTAGCAGTTCGAAAGCACGTCAAAGTGCAAAACTAGATAAATAGGTACCGCTCCAGAGGGAAGGTAAACGGTGTTTCCGTGTGCTGCTCTGGTTTGCCGGACGTGGCTTAGTCCTGCTGACCACATGACCTGGAAGCTGTACGCCGGCTCTCGGCCAATAAAGCGAGATGAGCGCCGCAACCCCAGAGTCCTCCGCGACTGGACCGAATGGTCAGGGGTCCCTTTACCTTTACCTTTACTGAAGACTTTCTTTTACTGCCTATACGCCATAAGCTAACTGCATCTTGCACCCACCAAGTTTTTTATCGGCTTAATTGGGTGGGTTTCGGCACAGCAGCAAGACAGCCCCCCAGCTAGCTCTCCTCCTCCACTGACACCCAGATCATGAAGAACCTTGCACGTTGCTGAACAATGGGGCCGGCAGGCCCGGAGGGGGTTCCCTCGCCCTCAGCGCCATTTACGTCTGCTTGGAGGAGTCCAGAGGGAGAGGACTAGAGAGGGAAGGAGGGGCCGGACACCAACCGCAGCAATGTCTTCAACTAGGGCAGATTAGCCCAGATGAACTCTGTTGTGTTTTTGCTATTGCGGATAAAAGCTGACTGCACTTCGCGTCTCGATTCCTCTTCCTGACCTCAAAACAAAATAAAAAAAATTCCTTCCAGTAGCACCTTAGAGACCAACTAAGTTTGTTCTTGGTAATACCCCTCCCCACCCTCTCACTATATATAAGGGTCTGGTGACTTCTGTTTCAGTGTATCTGAAGAAGTGTGCATGCACACGAAAGCTCATACCAAGAACAAACTTAGTTGGTCTCTAAGGTGCTACTGGAAGGAATTTTTTAATTTTGTTTTGACTATGACAGACCAACACGGCTATCTACCTGTATCTACCTGGTACGGAAGCTGTACTACCAAGGACAGGATGGGGTTGGACAGAGTTGTTAAGGCAGCAGAGAGCATTGTTGGCTGCTCGCTCTCCACCTTAGAGCAGATTTATGCCATGAGGTGCCACAGAAAGGCACTGGACATAGTGAAAGATCCATCGCATCCTGGTCACTGTCTATTTGAACTTTTGCCATCGGGACGGAGATACAGGACGATGACAACAAGAACAAGCCGTCTTAGAAACAGCTTCTTCTCCAGAGCAATCACGGCCTTGAATGGGAAGCCTGGACTTTGAAGTCATCTACTCTTACCAGTTATGTTTTAATCAGTGTGTAGGGTTTTAATCAGTGTGTATGGTTTTAATCAGTGTTTTTGTAGTTGTTTTGTTTTTGAGTGGAGTGCCCTATCTGGGTGGATGGAGCAGCCAAGTAATTTCGTTGTCCCCAAGGGAACAATGACAATAAATATTCTATTCTATTCTATTCTATTCTATTCTATTCTATTCTATTCTATTCTATTCTATTCTATTCTATTCTAACTCTTCCTGACCTGTTACAGTCCCTTGACACTGCCCTACAGATTTTGGTTTTTTCTCCTGGCAGGGAAGCGTATCTGCATGGGCGAAGGGTTGGCCCGCATGGAGCTGTTCCTCTTCTTCACCACCATCCTGCAGGCCTTCACCCTCCAGTCCCCTGTGCCCCCCAGCCAGATCAGCCTCGCACCGGCGGCCGTGGGCGTTGGGAAGCTGCCCCCAAAATACCAGCTGTCAGTGTCCCGGCGCCAACACTGATCTCTCCCTTCCTGTGTTGGGGCACAAGAAGATCTCGGTTTCTCTCTCAGTACCACTGCTCTCCGGAGAGATTGGCCACGTACGACAGTCCTCTATTTGAAGGCCTGCCCATGCAAGGAGAAGGAGCACCATCAGAAGAAAGGGAGTCAGCAGAGGCCTTGAGGTCACCCCTTCTGGGCAGCGGGCAGAGCAAGTACCCAACTCACCTGGCCACAGTCTCCTTCCCTGCTAGGATGAGATGGGCTGTATTTCTGTTTAAATCATAAGCCCCTGCGCTGGTAAGATTCACGCCAAACCTTTGCTTATTGGAATTTCGCCCTTAGAAATTCTGAATCAAGATCTAAATACAGCAAAAAAGACCATCTCCCAAAGATGGGATGATATTGAGTTGCAACGCAATGTTATGCTGGGTGGGGGGACATGCTCACCGAGATCCCTGGGCATTGTACCCCCACTTCAAGTACCAGCCTATCTATCAACTCTTTCTATTGCTAGTCATCGTTTCGCTTTTATTAAAGCACACTTTAATGTCTTCCCCTCAAACGTCCTTTTTCATAGATTTTCTCGGGGCCAAGTTTCGGCCTTATGTGTCTGTGATAACCGTTCGATTGAATCTCTTCATCACATAGTGTTTGTCTGCCCCTTGTATTCTGCCGCCCGAAAGACTTCCATTAACTCAAAAATTACTGGGGTATTTGGAAGAGTCTTACCTTGCTCTTCTGTTGCAAGATTCAAACTTGATTGTAACCCTACATATGGCAAAATTTCTGACATCAGTTCTGACACTTAAGAAACGCAATGGATTGTTATATACAGCTTGAAATTTTAATTTACTTTTTATCATATTTTATTCAAGTGAGTATCCCTTTTAATCTATTTTACTGTTAGCATTTGTAAACCAGACTGTGCTGTTTCTGTTTTTGGTTGTTATGTCTATGGGCTTAAAGCCGAAATAAAATGAGTTGAGTTGTTTAAATCGATTGTTGCCAAGCTTGGTGTAGTGGTTAAGAGCAGTAGATTTGTAATCTGGTGAACTGCGTTTGCGTCTCCTCTCCTCCACATGCAGCTGCTGGGTGACCTTGGGCCAGTCCCACTTCTCTGAAGTCTCTCAGCCCCACTCACCTCACAGAGTGTTTGTTGTGGGGGAGGAAGGGAAAGGAGAATGTGAGCCGCTTTGAGACTCCTTCGGGGAGTGATAAACCGGGGTATCAAATCCAAACTCCTCCTCCTCTTCTTTTCTGGAGGACCTCCCTCTTGGCTCCATGAACTCATCCCCGGTGTCCCCTGCTCTGTCACCAGAATATTGGTTTGCACGACCCACTAAGGAAAGTAATAATACAAATTATGCCAATAAAGGTTGAATGGGTGGGTGGGTGGATGTATAGCACAAAGGGTTTCAAAACAGCCACAATGAAGTGCACATTTATTGGGGGGAAAATAAACATTTGCAAAAATGGATATACAGTGGTCCCTCGACTTACGAATTTAATCTGTTCCGAATGGACATTCGTAGGTCGAAAAAAATCGTAAGTTGATTTCCCATAGGAATGCATTGGGAGAAAAATATTAGGAAAGTGTCTGACTCTGGGGTTGTGGCGCTCATCTCACTTTACTGGCTGAGGGAGCCGGAGTACAGCTTCCGGGTCATGTGGCCAGCATGACTAAGCCGCTTCTGGCGAACCAGAGCAGCGCACGGAAACGCCGTTTACCTTCCCGCCTGGAGCAGTACCTGTTTATCTACTTGCACTTTGACGTGCTTTCGAACTGCTAGGTTGGCAGGAGCAGGGACCGAGCAACGGCAGCTCACCCCGTCGCGGGGATTCGAACCACCGACCTTCTGATCGGCAAGCCCTAGGCTCTGTGGTTTAACCCACGGCGCCACCCGCGTCCCACTATAGAACTGGAAGTTGCTTTAATTAAACCGATCCCCTTTGGAGATGTTCAGGAGCTTTACATTCTTTGTCCTTCCAGATTGTGACGCTTTCATAGTTTAGATTTTTGACGTTCCCCCCACCCCCGCCCTCCTTTTTGTTATTTCTGTACTTTTTTGGCGGTGGTGGTGGAGGGGAGGGTGAACAAACCTATAGAAATAATAAAGGGCGACTGAGTTCATGTTTGCAGCTGCGAGTGTGGCTTAAAGCCAAGTCCTGGCTCCCTCCTCCTCCTTCTCCGCTGCCTCCCCTTCTGGGTGCCTCAGTAAGACGCTGCAAAGGGTGTGGACCTGTTTGCATCCAGCAGTTTGAGAAGGGAGCAGGACAGACTGAGCAGCCGACCAAGGTAGGGATGGTGGCACAGAGAGGCGTTTGCAATACATTTGAGCTGTGCTGGATGGGAGGGAGTCCTCATTTTTTTTTAGCTTGAGCAAAAAGCTTGGACACCGAATGGCCGAATGGTGGCTATACGTCCATGCCAATCTTCCCGTACAGCTGTGTGTCTCTGTCCCACCCCTCCCTCTCCCAGGACATTGTAGGTGGGGGGAGGATATGAAAGCTTGGCAACCAGAGGCACTTTAGTGAAATGCTTTGCCAGGCACCCAGGGGTGAGGAGGAACCCAAGGGTGGTCGTTCCACATCACACACCCCCTTCTCCTCCCTGTGATGGCTGGCTGAGCTCTGCCTCCAGTCAGTGGCAGCAATGCTTCTGAATACCAGTTGCTGGAAACTTCGGGGGGGGGGGGAGCTGGGAGGCATAAATAGACTGCAAAAGGAAAGGAAAGGTTATCTATATCTATCTATCTATAATCTCTCGCTCCCTCTCTCCCTCTCATCGCTATCATTTTGGACTCACAGCTGTCCATGGAGGCGCAGGTTAATTCTGTGTCCAGGGCGGCTGTCTACCAGCTCCATCTGGTGCGCAGGATAAGACCCTCCCTGCCCGCAGACTGTCTCGCCAGAGTGGCGCATGCTCTAGTTATCTCCCGCTTGGACTACTGCAATGCGCTCTACGTGGGGCTACCTTTGAAGGTGACCCGGAAACTACAACTAATCCAGAATGCGGGAGCTAGACTGGTGACTGGGAGCGGCTGCCGAGACCACATAACACCGGTCTTGAAAGACCTACATTGGCTCCCAGTACATTTCCGAGTACAATTCAAAGTGTTGGTGCTGACCTTTAAAGCCCTAAACGGCCTCGGTCCAGTATACCTGAAGGAGCGTCTCCACCCCCATTGTTCAGCCCGGACACTGAGGTCCAGCTCCGAGGGCCTTCTGGCGGTTCCCTCACTACGAGAAGCCAAGTTACAGGGAACCAGGCAGAGGGCCTTCTCGGTAGTGGCGCCCGCCCTGTGGAACGCCCTCCCTTCAGATGTCAAAGAGAACAACAACTACCAGACCTTTAGAAGACATCTGAAGGCAGCCCTGTTAGGGAGGCTTTTAATGTTTTATAGATTATTGTATTTTAATGTTCTGTTGAAAGCCGCCCAGAGTGGCTGGGGAAACCCAGCCAGATGGGCGGGGTATAAATAATAAATTTATCTATCTATCTATCTATCTATCTATCTATCTATCTATCTATCTATCTATCTATCTATCTATCATCTATCTATCCTTTATTTCAAACATATGTATGTCACTCCCCCCCCCCCAAGTGCTCAAGGTGGTGTGCAAGATTCTCCTCCCCATTTTATGTTCTTGACATTCCTGCGAGGTAGGCCAGGCTGAGAAGCTGTGACCCCCCCCCCAAGGTCACACCCAGTGAGCTGCATGGTCAAGTGGTGGCGATTTGGACCCTGGTCTCTGCCAGGTCATTGTACTGCACTCTAACCACTATGCTGCACTATCTCTCTCAGGAAAGAACGATCGCTCCAGAGAGCTAGAAAAAAGCTCCGGGAAAGGAGGGGGTTGGAGGAAGGCAGGGGTCACAGGCAGAGGCAACCTCAGGGCCTGCCCCAATTGGATGGTGTGCCCCACCCTAATCCCCAGGGCCATTTTCTTAGTTTAGATAGTTTATTTGCTTCAGTACTTCGTTTTTAAAAAAGAGACGACTTGGCAGGAAAGCACCATGTGAGTGCCAGTGACTATGGAGAAGGGGAGGGAAATGTTCCCAGGCCTATCAGCCTCTTCCCCAATGCCGTGCTGCCCATTTCTCTCTCTCTCTCTCTCTTTTTTATAATCTATTTATTGAATTTTCCAATACAAATCACAGCAAATCACATTGAAATTATTCCCAATTACATTTCAAATTACAATCCAAATTAATTATACAAATCCCAATTAAAAGAAACATTCCAATTATGCCTAATTATTAGAATAATTTTTTAATATACAGTATATTCCTGAATATAAGACTACTTTTTAACCTAGGAAAACCTTCTCAAAAGTCGGGGGTCGTCTTATACGCCGGGTCGTATTTCTTATACGGCGAGTATATCCCAAACTCTATATTTTAACTGGAAAAGTTGGGGGTCGTCTTATACACCGGGATATATGGTATATGGACTTCCCATGCCTCGGACGCCGGAGCTTCCCTGATCACCTCCATCGATTGCTTTTCAAAATTCTTCCCAATATTTCCACAGCCTCTGATATATTGCCAGCAAGCAGGCTAAATTATAATAAAGAATGTCTCTGTGTGGATGAGGTCGATCTTCTTAATTCCAAATGCCAAATTCCGACCATCGCCATCTTCTCGTCCTGTTGTTCACCAAACTTCTTCACGCTGCTACTCTCCCCGCTTGCTTTGCACATACCCCTTTCCAGGAGTGCCAGTCTCTAATATAAATCAAATTTCAATAAACAACCAGAACTGGCTTCTCTCTATGGAGTAGTGCTCTGCCTCACGGGCTCCCCACACCGATTCAATTCTTGCAGCGCCCAGTGCTGCCCATCTCTCAGCAGCTGGGTGAGCTCTGCCCCGTTTTTATTGAAGTTTTTGCAATACAATAAAAGGAGCAAACCCACCTGCAGGAAATAAAGAAAAGAAAGAAGGGAGAGGAAGAGAAGCTGCAAGATCCTCCCTCGTCACTATACCTTAACTTTCATCCTCTGCAAAGGCAGGTGTGCCCTCCCAGCTCTCACCTGGGCTCACCCCTCTCTTCTCAAAGCCTCTCGCCCGGGGAGCCCTCCCCTTACCTGCCTCTCACACCTGTGAGCTCTTACCAAAGTAGAATGAGACAAATGACATGAGAATGATAATAAATGAGAGAAAAGAGAGAGAGAAAGAGATAAAAGGACCTGCAGCTATCCCCCGGTCAGATGTGTAGTCAATGTTTCTTCCAATTGGTCAAATGCTCCGTCTAAATTATTCAATTATTTCTTTTGCTGGACGTTGTTTTCCCCCCGGCCTTCCATCCAGTGCTCTCTTGATTACTTTTTTCTATGCAGAAAATCTAAAAAAGATTCTTCTGTTACTGCCTTCATGATTATAAAACGGTCGCTCTTTGTTCTTTATCTCCTCCTCCGAAAGAAAAAGCTTTTTAAAAGTTGTGTTCATATATTAATGCATAGTTCAGTTAAAACCTTCATTCGTGTCAAAATCCATTTCCTGTGTCGTTTCCATCCAGAAACCAGCCCTGTGCCAGCCCTGTGTCCATATATCAGTCCATCAATCCTGTTTGCCCATTCCTTCTCCTCTCCTTCTAGATTCCTTTCAGATTGCACACAAAGTCTATCCTTTCTCTGCTTCGGCTCCACTCCTGTCCCCCCCCCCCGCCCAAATAAATAAATCAAACCCCCAGTATTTGGCAGCTCTGTTCCTCCCAGCCTTTGCACACCCATGTGCAGCTCTGCCATTCCATTCTGCTTTCCAGACTGCGTTTCTGATTCAAATATTTTTTTTCTTCCCCTTGGCTTCCCCCCACCCTGAGTTGAGCCTGCAATTGCCAGCTTGTATCTCCTTTTCTGGCAATTCTGGCACTTCATCAATAGATTATCCTAGAATCATTTTTCTCACCTGCACACGTATTTCCCCAAACAGTGCTATTGCCACATTAACTGTCAATAGATATATAGATAGATTAGATAGATAGATATATAGATAGATAGATGATTGATAGATAGATAGATAGATAGATAAAGATAGATGATAGATAGATAGAGATAGATAGGGATAGATAGGGATAGATGATAGAGATAGATGATAGATAGATAGATAGATAGATAGAGATAGGTGATAGATAGATAGATAGATAGATAGAGATAGGTGATAGATAGATATAGATAGATAGATAGATAGATGATAGATAGATAGATAGATGATAGATAGATAGAGATAGATAGATAGATATAGATAGATAGATAGATAGATGATAGATAGATAGATAAAGATAGATATAGATAGATAGATAGATAGATGATAGATAGATAGAGATAGGTGATAGATAGATAGAGATGATAGATAGATAGATAGATAGATAGATAGATAGATAGATAGATAGATAGAGATAGGTGATAGATAGATAGAGATGATAGATAGATAGATAGATAGATATAGATAGATAGATAGATGATAGATAGATAGATGATAGATAGATAGATAGATAAAGATAGATGATAGATATAGATAGATAGATAGATAGATAGATAGATAGATAGATACCGGTAGATAGATAGATAGATACTTTATGCAGTGCCTTTCAAAATTCTTCCTCTTTGCGGTCACATGCATCCACAGCGCAGTCCTCTCACAGTCAAGCAGTGTGTCCTCAAGATGCTTAGAATTCCAATCTCACCACAAGTGCAATTTTTCTTTCCAGAAAAATAAATATTAACAACGGAGGCTCAAAAGAACCACAGGACAAGCCCAGGAGAAAACCTCTCAAAGATAGAGAACACCTTTCTTTGATTTATAGTTCAAATGGAGCTTTCTGCTTGTTCTTTATCGAGTACCTTCACTAATAACCGAAATCAGTCCTCAGATCGTATGTTGCATGAGCACTTCAATTGACATAGGCGTAGTTTCAAAGGCAGTGAAAGAAAAAATAAGAGGAGCGGCACTGGATTGATCTCCAGTGCCTTAAGAGGTTCTTAGGCAATGCTGAAATTTTCTCCCGCTCCCAGATCACTCACCCAATTGATTTTCTCTATCCTGTCAGTGAACAATCCACTCTGGAGCGTTTGGAAATTAATTTATTGTTATCTCCAACTGCAGAGATACAGGGTAGATAAATAAATCCGTCGTTCACTTAATTGCAACTTTCGGAGCTGCGACTGAGCTGGATAAGCTCCTTCCGGGAAGTCCATCTCTTCCTTTGCTCCTCACCTGCAGGCTGCCACTCCAACCACCTCATGGACCTCCTGAGCACAGGGACCCTCCTGTTGGCCTCCTGCCTCTTCTGCTTGCTGCTCCTCTCGGCATGGAAGAAGAAAGAGAAGTTGCCCCCTGGACCGACTCCGCTGCCCTTCATTGGGAACCTGCTGCAAGTCAACACAAAGGACATGTATCAGTCGCTGATGAAGGTAACTCTTTGGATGCCTGACCGTCCATCCGGCCGCCTTCCCTCTCACCTCCTGACCAAGCGCCAAGCTCCCTCAATAGTCTTGCAAGCCACTTGGGGACTTGGAAGCCTAGAAGTGTGGAAGGAAGGGATCCCAAGGGACTCTGCAGTGCAGGGATGCTTCAAGTGCACATTCCTCCACCAGGCGTGAGAAGGTTCGCTTCTTGTGTCTCTAGCAGCTCATCAAGCATAGATAGATAACTCGATAGATTCGTTGATGCGGGAATGCCCTGGAAAGTGTGGGGGCACCCATTGCTTGTCATGTAGCCTCCCTACAGACAAGTCAGAACGAAGGGTGGGTACCCAGATGGGGTTGCATTACACACACACACTCCGCAAATGTCGTGCAAATGACAAAAAGGCTGCATGGGGTGACCCCCGGAAACCAGGAGGGCATGGAAAACACACGGGTGGTTCCACAATGGTGAGTCTCAGACGAACAGAATCATAGAAGGTTAGAGTCAGAAAGGGGTCCCAAGGGTCATCTAGTCCAACCCCCTGCCATGCAGGAACAAAAGGCAGCCTTTGCCTCTTTGTTGTGCTACTGTATTTCTTGTGAGGCGCTCAGAAATCCAGGGCTCTCCCCACACCCAGTTTAGGCAGCGATGGTGTTGCCGTGATTGGATTAGGAAAGAGAATGAGATGAGGCATTTGTGTTCTAGTTTTTGTAGATGATGATGATGATTAAGATTAAGGTTGTTGTTGTTGTTGTTGTTGTTGTTGTTGTTACCCAGGACCTGGTCCTATAGACACTCTAACCAAGAGCTTTCCCAAACTCTGGGAAATGTTAGTGTGTCGGCTGCAGTGTGTAGATGTGTTGTGCGATTGCTCCCTGCGCTCCTCCTGGGGCTGGAAAGGGGTTGGTTTAACCTCCAGTTTGCTAGTAAAACTGATTTGCTTTGTCGCGAAACGATGCATGTCTAAAAGGCGTGTCACCAACACAAATAGGAAAGCTCTGCTCTGTTTTTCTGCCCTGGACATGCCCTGTTGCTCAGAACCCCTCTGATTCACTCTGCACATGGCTTGGTGACTTTTGTTCGAATTCTATTTCAAAACAAACAACTGTATTCATATCTTTCTGGCGTTTCCATTCAGGAAACAGGGTTTGCAAGCGTTAATTAGAAACTCCCTCAGAGTGTAGTCTCCACTTCTGCTGTTTGATGGATGAGGTAATGACAGGATGTTTTTGCAGTCTTTCTTGGCATTGCCTAAATAAAGGCATTGTTGTTTTTGTAAGGCCCCCCCCCCATTCTAAAGGGCAGGGATAAAGAGCTGTTTTTCTGCCACTGTGTGTGGCGTTTTTGGAATGCTTATGTACACATGTGTGTGTGTGTGGGGGGGGAGAATGCATTTATCTACGTGCATTTTATCCGTAACACAACTATTTGGCCAGTAGATGATCCCACCCCTACCATTCTGCTGCCGGCAGCCTCCCTCCCTGTGACTTTGCCTGGGCTGCCAACACAGCCCCCCCCCCCCGCCCTTGCCACTGCACCCTTGTTGCTGCTGTACCATGGCGGTAGAGCAGCCACAGGTCACAGGTGAGGTTACAGGTGTGGTGATGGGGCTGGCAGCAGCGGGGCTGTGAAGGGGAAGGAGGTAGTTCGGAGCAGGAAGGTAGCGGGGTGGGGCCTGCATCTAAACTGGGAGGGCAGCGTCGTGAAGGCGGGGACTTTCAGTCTCAGCAACTGATTTGCATGCAGTAAGACCAACAGACGCGGGTTGCGCTGTGGGTTAAACCACAGAGCCTAGGGCTTACCGATCAGAAGGTCGGCGGTTCGAATCCCCACAACGGGGTGAGCTCCCGTTGCTCGGTCCCTGCTGCTGCCAACCTAGCAGTTCAAAAACACATCAAAGTGCAAGTAGATAAATAGGTACCGCTCCGGCGGAAGGTAAATGGCGTTTCCGTGTGCTGCTCTGGTTCGCCAGAAGCGGCTTAGTCATGCTGGCCACATGACCCAGAAGCTGTACGCTGGCTACCTCGGCCAATAAAGCGAGATGAGTGCCGCAACCCCAGAGTCGGTCATGATTGGACCTAATGATCAGGGGTCCCTTTACCTTTACCTTTTAAGACCAGCGGTAATGAACTGCTGAGAGTCCTGTGGAGATGGAGGTTTTGAGAATAAAAAGTTAGCTCCAACACTGAACTGCGACAACCGACCCAAACGCTCCTGCAGTCTACCTGTGTAATTGGTGTCAATGAAACTAGAATTTTTATCTTGTATTTTTTTATCTTGTGAGTCGCCCTGAGATCTTTGGGTGAAGGGTGGCACCATCATCATCATCATCATCAGTAGTACATTTCACATGTACTGCTCTCAAGCCAGGTGTCACAGGATGGGTGACATCTGGCTTGAGAGCAGTACATGTGAAAAGGATCTAGGAGTCTTGGTAGACCACAAACTTGACATGAGTCAACAGTGTGATGCAGCAGCTAAAAAGGCCAATGCAATTCTGGGCTGCATCAATAGGAGTATAGCATCTAGATCAAGGGAAGTAATAGTACCACTGTATTCCGCTCTGGTCAGACCTCACCTGGAATACTGTGTCCAGTTCTGGCACCACAGTTCAAGAAGGATACTGACAAGCTGGAACGTGTCCAGAAGAGGGCAACCAAAATGGTCAAAGGCTTGGAAACGATGCCTTATGAGGAATGGCTTAGGGAGGTGGGTATGTTTAGCCTGGAGAAGAGAAGGTTAAGGGGTGATATGATAGCCATGTTCAAATATATAAAAGGATGTCATATAGAGGAGGGAGAAAGGTTGTTTTCTGCTGCTCCAGAGAAGCGGACACGGAGCAATGGATTCAAACTACAAGAAAGAAGATTCCACCTCAACATTAGGAAGAACTTCCTGACAGTAAGAGCTGTTCGACAGTGGAATTTGCTGCCAAGGAGTGTGGTGGAGTCTCCTTCTTTGGAGGTCTTTAAGCAGAGGCTTGACAGCCACCTGTCAGGAATGCTTTGATGGTGTTTCCTGCTTGGCAGGGGGATGGACTGAATGACCCTTGTGGTCTCTTCCAACTCTATGATTCATCATCATAGTACCAGCTGCATTTGGGGGGGGGACAGCAGGGGAGGGACAAGGAAGACCTGGGAGAACAAGAACTCTGCTTAATCCAATATCTTGCTCTCCGAGCACTTTATCTGAATCGACTCTTTCCACCCAGATTCAGCTTGCTGACACCAACTACCTGGGGAGATTAGAAGGCCATTTGATATCTGAAGCCAGGCCAGATGGTGTACATTTCTCCTAAAATACGTTTTTTGGGGTAGGGAATTTGTAGAATCCTGACTTGTGCATTCCCCATTCCTCAAAGCTTTCATGGGTTGTCACTCCCTCCACACCTATAGCTCTCACCTCCTTTTCTTCCAGGTCCTGTATGAGCGTCCCGTCCCTCCGTCCCTTACCCTGCAATGCACCTCCCCGTATACAGAGGTCCACTCACTGGCTCATTGCTCCCCTTCCCTGAGGCACCTTGATTCAGGGAGCTCCGTCTGCTCAGCCTTTCCTGCCTTCCTGACATGTCCTGCCCCCCAGCCAGTGTTTAGATTCCTTGTCTTCCTAAAAACCAATCTATTTGCTCCATCTCTCCATCGGTACCATGACCTCACACAATGCCCTCCCTTCTTTTCACAGATCCGTGAGAAATATGGTCCTGTCTTCACCATCCACTTAGGGCCTCGCCGCGTTGTGGTATTGTGTGGATACGATGCAGTGAAGGAGGCCCTGGTGGATCAGGCCGAAGAGTTCAGCGGCCGTGGAGAGCAAGCCACGTTTGACTGGCTTTTCCGGGGTTACGGTCAGTCTCTGCTTTTGCAGTCCAGAGGGCATGATTATGGGCATCTATAGGGCACTTCTAGGGATGCGGGTGGCACTGTGGGTTAAACCACAGAGCCTAGGGCTTGCCAATCAGAAGGTCGGCGGTTCGAATCCCCGCGATGGGGTGAGCTCCCGTTGCTCGGTCCCTGCTCCTGCCCACCTAGCAGTTCGAAAGCACGTCAAAGTGCAAGTAGATAAATAGGTACCGCTCTGGCGGGAAGGTAAAGGGAGTTTCCGTGCGCTGCTCTAGTTCGCCAGAAGCGGCTTAGTCATGCTGGCCACATGACCTGGAAGCTGTATGCCGGCTCCCTCGGCCAGTAAAGCGAGATGAGCGCCACAACCCCAGAGTCGGCCATGACTGGACCTAATGGTCAGGGGTCCCTTTACCTTTACCTTTATAGGCAGGTCCGGCAGGTCCATTTAGGCGAACTAGGCAATTGCCTAGGGCGCCAAAATGGAGGGGGCGCTGGCCAGCCTGCCCCCCACCCCCCGCTGCCGCCCGGTGCCGCCCCAACCAGCGGCGGAGCAAGCAGGTTGGGGCGAAAACCGTGGTGGCGAGGGCGCCAAAATGAAGGGGGCGCTGGCCAGCCTGTCCTCCGCCGCCGCCCTCTGCCATCCCAACCAGCGGCGGAGTAAGCAAACCGCGGCGGCGGGGGGCGCCAGGCCGGGCAGGGGGCGGGGCACCGCTCCGCAACGTGCGTCATATGCAATGACGTCACGTGGCCCGCCCCCTCGCCTAGGGCGCCAAAATTGCCAGCACCTGTCCTGTTTATAGGGCAATTCTAGTGAACCTCCGCTGGTCCTATGAAGTAAATCAGACATGTTCAACCGGCTGAGCTCGATTGACAGATAGATCCCGGGATGATCCTGGTCGATCGCGGGCTCCTGATCGATCGTGGGATTATTTAAAGTGGCGAATGAATGTCTCCACCCCCGCCCCCTCGCTCTGTCCCTCCGTCGCGTCAAGTGGGCGGTCATTTGGCGTCTGCTGCTGGCGATAGCGGATACGACACTTGGCCTTAGCGCTGCTTGCATTTGTCAGCGGCGGATTGTTTGGTGAGCAATTTATGGCACCCCCCCTTAAGCTCAACAACTCTGGGCACTCCTCCTCCCTCCAATGGCAATGGGTAGATCACTGCCAGTTTTTTTATACTGGGAGTAGATCACAGTCTCTTGGGAGTTGGACGTGCCTGAAATAGATTTTTAAAATACATATTTTGCAGTGGAAAGAAGTGAGGCGGAGAGAATGGCTTCCAATGCCATTGAGACAAGCCATGAAGAAGGGGGCTGGATGAAGGTTTAGAAGCCCCCACCCCACCCCAACTCCATGATCCTATAAAGACCACAACTCTCTTTGCACACAACAACACACCGAGGCACACACCCTATGAGAGGACACCCTGGCGCTTACAATGTTCTTCCAAATGCTGAATTTACAATTTTAGAAACCAGGCAAAAATTTCCAAATGTGACTTTTTAAGGGGGGCATTCTTCATTGAGCCACGTTCTCATTCAGAGCACATGCCTTCCTCCTCCTCCTCCTCCTCCTTCCTCCTCCTCCTCTGCTTCTCAGGGCTTGTCTTCAGTAACGGGGAACGGGCCAAACAGCTACGCCGATTCTCCATCACGACACTGAGGAATTTTGGGATGGGAAGGAGATCCATTGAAGAACGGATCATGGAGGAGGCCCACTTCCTGTTGGAATGCATGAGGGCAACAAAAAGTGAGCTCAGTTTTGGTATCTTTAAGAAACGGACTCATGTTATGCTAGTGGTCCAAACCAGGTCAAGACACACTTAACTTTGGGAGTATAGGAAGTGGAAACAGCTTCAAACAACCCTACCCCCTAGCCTTCATGTGAACGATGGCATTCCAGGGGAGGGTCTACTTGGCCCATCTCTGTATTATACAACTTGGGATCAAAATCCTCTGCGGGGTTTAAGAGAGTAGGATGAAATCATTCTAGATGGCTTTGCAATGTGTGGCCTCAGCCCCCTTTCAGCCCCCTATCATCCAGGGTGTCTTGGATGCCGTGCAATGCCATATTTCCGTTTCCTAGCCAGAGCTGCAGATGCCAGGTCCAACAAACAAACAAACAAACAAACAAACAAACAAACAAACAAACAAACAAACAAAGTGAGCTCACTTTTGATATCTTCAAGAAATGCTGCTTAATGAGTTACAGGTGATAGTTAGAAACAGTGGGCATTTAAGTGGGCAGTTGAAGGCTTTATATGGAATATTATATTTACTTTTGGTAATGGGTGGAAACAGGCGTAACTTAGCCGAAGCTAAATACATCACCAACACTCTACATCCCATCGAAGAAACGTTGCTCAAAGGAATAATGAGGTAAGAGTGGACTGCTTTGCAAAGTGTACTCTTGATTTGTTCCTGGGTTGAGTGACTTGCTTTCTAGGTGCCCCCTTTGTGTGTCTTTCTTTCTAGGTGCCCCCTTTGACCCCACCTACATGCTGAGCCGCACAGTGTCCAACGTCATCAGCTCCATCGCCTTTGGAGATCGCTTTGAATATGAAGATAAGGAGTTTGTTTCCTTGCTCAGCATGATGCTGGGTAGCTTCCAGTTCACTGCCACCTCTTGGGGGCAGGTAAATTGGAGGGGAGGGGAGAGGGAGAGAACATGGGATGAGGCCATGGAAACAAGGAGAGTTGCCCCTTTCTCCTGGCCCTGAAAGAATCTAAGATCTCCACAAGGAACAGTGCTTGGGAGTGGCTGAGAAAAAGCTCCTGACCCTTGTTGGAGCAAATTGCTCACTTGGAGCTCTCCGTGGTGCTGCAACTCCTGATCTGCCTTGCTGCTTGGCCAGGTGTGGCTGGAGCAAGTTTAGAATGTTGCTTCAGCCTCACATGACCCCACATTGAGCTGTTGAGGCTGCTAGCACTGTAAGAAATTCCTTCTCACCCTCGGATTTCTTCTCCAAGTCTCCATCCTTATGCCCGAAAGAGAAGTCAGACCCTGAGGTCATGTCTGTTACAGTTGATAGCTTAGTCAGCAGTTTATGCCAAGTCCCGAAGGGGACAATGACAATAAAATATATTCTATTCTATTCTATTCTATTCTATTCTATTCTATTCTATTCTATTCTATTCTATTCTAGAGTCAGGAATTCCATCTGCCTGTTCTGTTCTTCTTGGAGAGAGACTTTCCGAGTCTGCCTTTTTTCTAGTCTCTTCCAAACTTCCGTGATATGTTTCCAACTTCCGCAGACCTTCACCTCAGCTTCACTTTGTGCAATATCTGTTTTCTCTCCCTTCTGAAACCAACACAAACAGCTCTACGACATGTTCTCGGGCATCATGCAGTACCTGCCTGGCCCACAACATAAAGCCTTCAAGCAGCTCTTAGGGCTGGAGAAGTTCATCATGGAGAAGCTAAAAGACCACGAGGAGACCCTGGACCCAAATGCCCCTCGGGATTTCATTGACTGCTTCCTGGTGAAAATGGAGCAGGTATGGTGATTTCGTTCTAAGTATTGTGATCTAAGTATTTGCCTGAAAGGAAACTAGGATCCCTGAAACGAAGCCCCCTTTGAAACACTACTCAACTGTCCCTTCACCCTCATTGGTTTAATCATGACATCACTGCAGCTTAGCCAATCAGCAGGAGTGAACAAGCTTTCAAGACATATGAAGACCAGATTTTAGCCTCTACCCACATATAATCTATGAAGCATCCTCCATTACCATTTTCCTTCTGACTTAGGAGAAGAAAAACCCAAACACAGAGTTCTTTCCAAGGAATCTGGTTATGACAACCCTCAATGTCTTCTTTGCTGGCACAGAAACTGTCAGCACCACCTTGCGCTATGGCTTCCTGCTTCTGCTGAAATACCCAGAGGTTGAAGGTGAATGCGGAAGGGGCTGGAAAGGAGGGTGCAGAAATGTGTCCTTGCCTTTCTATGGGAGGGTCCCTCTTTGCTTTCCCACCTATGAGCTGGGATCCTTGTTTAGTTCCCTGAAGTTGCAAATGGCACTTTTGGTCACATCCTGCTGTTTTCTCAACAGAGAAAGTCCACGAAGAGATTGAACGGGTGATTGGCTCGAATCGCACTCCCAACATGGATGACCGTCCCCTGATGCCCTACACGGATGCTGTGATCCACGAGATCCAGAGATTTGGTGACATGCTCCCCTTGGGGGTAGCAAGACGTGTGACCCATGATATCCAGTTCCGGGGATACAGCCTTCCCAAGGTATTGTGGTTCTATGAGTTCCTGAGGCTCAGACCCTTTGGTACAATTTCCAGGCATAGTTTGTGGCTCAGCGAAGTCCCCCAAGCACTCTTTCTTGTTAGTATGTGAGCACCGACTCTTGGGGTTCCTTTTCTTTGTCTCAGCACAGTTCCTCATAAAGTAATAGTACCACTGTATTCCGCTCTGGTCAGACCTCACCTGGAACACTGTGTCCAATTCTGGGCACCACAGTTCAAGAAGGATACTGACAAGCTGGAATGTGTCCAGAAGAGGGCAACCAAAATGGTCAAAGGCCTGGAAACGATGCCTTATGAGGAACGGCTCAGGGAGCTGGGTATGTTTAGCCTGGAGAAGAGAAGGTTAAGGGGTGATATGATAGCCATGTTCAAATATATAAAAGAGTGTCATATAGAGGAGGGAGAAAGGTTGTTTTCTGCTGCTCCAGAGAAGCGGACACGGAGCAATGGATTCAAACTACAAGAAAGAAGATTCCACCTCAACATTAGGAAGAACTTCCTGACAGAAAGAGCTGTTCGACAGTGGAATTTGCTGCCAAGGAGTGTGGTGGAGTCTCCTTCTTTGGAGGTCTTTAAGCAGAGGCTTGGCAGCCACCCGTCAGGAATGCTTTGATGGTGTTTCCTGCTTGGCAGGGGGTTGGACTGGATGGCCCTTGGGGTCTCTTCCAACTCTAGGATTCTATGAAATCTTCTGGCGTCTTCACAGCATCAGCAGTCCAGCTCTCTCCAGTTGAATTCCCATGACAGGAATAAATACCTCAGCCATCCAGTTATTGTCTTGATGTCTTTATTATTTACAAGTTGCATTACACTACTGGTCTACAAGCAAAATTTAAAAAAAACACAGTACTATATACAGATTTCTTCAGCCATTCTGCCAAAGAGACAGGCGTTTGCATATTCATGCAGGCACAATGACCATTGCATGCCCTGATGAGGACACCAGCTGCAGGGGAGAATTATCGGTGCTTAGCAGAGGCACCACACCAACGGTGGTGTCCCAGAAATGGGGAACTGTCATTGAAAAGACCCTGCCAGGGGTCACAGTCCCCAGTAGGCCACTGTGAGAACAGGATGCTGTGCTAGACGTGTGATGAGCGCCGCAACCCCAGAGTCGTCCACGACTGGACCTAACGGTCAGGGGTCCCTTTACCTTTACCTATGTTTATCTAACAGCAATGGATTGCCACAGTCACTTGCATTTGTGGACCTTCTGAGGGTGGGCATGGCTATGATAAGCTCCTGCGCTTCAGAACTGACCACGACACCAATTGGACTGGTGTTGAAATCTCCCATTTCTCCCGTACCTTCTCATTTCTCTCCCTTTCTTGTTCAGGGGACTGAAGTGTTTCCCCTGCTCGGGTCTGTGCTCAGAGACGCCCAACACTTTGCAAGACCAGACGTGTTTGACCCCCAACATTTCCTGGATGAGAATGGGCAGTTCAAGAAGAACGAGGCTTTTATGCCTTTCTCTGTTGGTGAGTGAGTCCCCTTCCTTTTCCAAGCACTCCTAGACCATCTATAACGGCACCATGAAAAGCTCCCTTTACCTTCTTCCTCTTTCCTAGGGAAGCGCTATTGCTTGGGGGAGAATCTGGCCCGGATGGAGCTTTTCCTCTTCTTCACCAGCATCCTCCAGAACTTCCGCTTAAAATCTCCCATCCCTCCTGAGAAGATCAACATCTCTCCCATGCTGGTTGGCTTTGCCACCATTCCACATTTTTATGAAATGTGTGCCATTCCCCTCTGAAGGAGGACAGGTGTCTTGGAGAAGCGGAGCCCTGTTGCCACCCACCTTGGTTGCCTCAAATGCCAAAGTTGGAGAGTTCTTGAACTCATGAAGGGCCAGAACAGGTTGACCCTCCGGCCTCCAGAATCTTGCTTTTCAAGCTCCATGATCTGTGTTTCCATTGGTAGAATCCCCCCCCTGTATTTCTTTTGGAAGGTCCTTGACTCACAGCCCCCGTTCCTTCCCTCAGGCACCATGAATGAGCCCCTCTCCTCATCCCTCATTCCAGTGTCAGATTCCCTGTCTGCTCTTTTCCCCCATCCTGTGTTTTTTCTCCCCCCTTGTCACTTTCCTGTGCTGAAACATTCACTGTGAAGGAAGAATTGTTAACCCTGCAGCTCAGTCCATGATGAAAGGTTTTGGGAGGCAGAAGAGGTCTGCCATAATGTAGGGGAAATTGCTTCTCTGGAACCTTGCAATCTCCATTCCTGGGACACACTTTGAAAGAACCGTTTGGGTTTTCTTTTTTCTTTTTTTAATATGAATGTGAAGTTTTACTATCATCTGGTTTGGGGCATTGTGGTTTATCTCTTTGTCTGAATCTTGACCTATACCACGCTGCCTATCTATTGTCAAGCATTCAAAATTGGAAACACACCCTTGGTATTAACTTTCAGATGTGGCAAACATCAGAATATCTATCATCTATCTATCTTTCTATCTATCTATCTAATCTATCATCTATCTATATCTACATCTATCTATCTATCTATCTATCTATCTATCTATCTATCTATCATCTATCTATCTATCTATCTATCTATCTATCTATCTATCTATCTATCTATCATCTATCTATCTATCTATCTATCATCTATCTATCCTATCTATCCTATCTATCATCTATCATCTATCATCTCTCTCTCTCTCTCTCTCTCTCTCTCTCTCTCTCTCTCTCTCTCTCTCTCTCTCTCTCTCTCTCTCTCTCCCTCCCTCCCCTGTTTCCCCCTTTTTAAGACGTAGTCATAAAGTAAGCCATGGCAGGTTTTTATCACATTTGCAAAAAATAAGCCATACCCCGAAAATAAGCCTAGTGCTGCCATTGTCCCCGTCGCCTCCTAAACCCCTACTTCCTGTTCCTGGTACTCAGGGAGCCAAGACATCCCCTGAAAATAAGCCACCCTGTGTTTTTTTGAGGAAAAAAATATATAAGACAGTGTCTTAAAATAGGGGAAACACAGTATATCTATCTATCTATCTATCTATCTATCATCTATCATCTATCTATATCTATCATCTATCTATCATCTATCATCTATCTATCTATCTATCTATCTATCATCTATATCTACATCTATCTATTTATCTATCATCTATCTATCTATCATCTATCTATCTAATCTATCATCTCTATCATCTCTATCTATCTATCTATCATCTCCTTTGGTTGGTTGGACAATATTAGGATCAAAGTATTTGAAGTTTCTGGTGACCCTTGAAACAATCAAGTGAGTTAGAAGGATATGGAATATATTGTCTAATAAAAGCAAATTTGTCCCATTCTCACATGCCAATGTTACTTTGTGGGGAAATCCTACTTTAAAAATGGGGGAAGTGATGGTACCATGGAAAAATTGGATGGAAGCAGGTGTATTGACTTTGGACCAATAGCTAGATGAGGAAGATTAGTTTCATACATTCGCTGTTCTAAGAGAACAGCTCTGGCCCAATATCTCCAGGCACAACATCTCCTCACAAGTTTGTTTGGAACAGCAGCCTTTTCAGCTTCAGAGACACCCGAGAAATTGGAGCAATTGGATAATTTGTTGTAAACTAAAAAGACACGGTCACTTTCTACAGATATTTATTATCTATAAGTAAGTTTCATATGCAGACTTTAAGAAATGGTTGGAATAAAGAACTGGAACTTTCAATACCGCCCAGACAGTGGGAAAATGTTTTAGCCTCAGTAGCAATGGTATTGATGGATCTTGAATTGAGACTTATACAACAGAAAAGAATATTCAGAATTTATTGGATTCCTTTATGTTTGTATAAAAAAGGACTAGCTAAAGTAGCTTTTTTTGCTGGAGATGTAATAAGGACAACACCTCTTTGAAATATATATATTTTTATAGTGTTCTATACTTGCTAAGTTTTGGGAGAAATTGCTGGACTATATAAAGAGGACTGTATGGAAAAAGTTAACATTTTAGAGGAGAATATTATTTTAAATTATATACCTATTGTATGGAAATGGACAAAGGCACAATGAAAATGGATTCTGCCCTAACAGTGGCTAAGAGACTGATACTGATGAACTGGAAGAATTAAAATATGATCCCTTTAATCAATGGTTTGACAACATGGCAACACTTGCAACTTATGAAAGGATTACTTGTAGATGTAGACTTTGTTTGGACATTTGGAATGAGTTTATGCAGAATGTAGTAGGTTATTAATAGCCAATTATGCATTAAGATAATAAGAGCACTAATATCAAAATAAAGATGTATGGAAATGTAAGTGATTATACTAATTGTATCGCACTGTATTTTTTGCACTTTTCCTTTTGTCACTTTCTTTCTTTATAAATGATTTTTTCCCTAATAAAATATTATTATTAATAAAAACAGTGGCCAACCAGAGGTTTTTCATAGAATCATAGAGTTGGAAGAGACCCCAAGGGCCATCCAGTCCAACCCCCTGCCAAGCAGGAAACACCATCAAAGCATTCCTGACAGGTGGCTGTCAAGCCTCTGCTTAAAGACCTTCAAAGAAGGAGACTCCACCACACTCCTTGGCAGCAAATTCCACTGTCGAACAGCTCTTACTGTCAGGAAGTTCTTCCTAATGTTTAGGTGGAATCTTCTTTCTTGTAGCTTGAATCCATTGCTCCATGTCCGCTTCTCTGGAGCAGCAGAAAACAACCTTTCTCCCTCCTCTATATGACATCCTTTTATATATTTGAACATGGCTATCATATCACCCCTTAACCTTCTCTTCTCCAGGCTAAACATACCCAGCTCCCTAAGCCGTTCCTCATAAGGCATCGTTTCCAGGCCTTGGACCATTTTGGTTGCCCTCCTCTGGACCCGTTCCAGCTTGTCAGTATCCTTCTTGAACTGTGATGCCCAGAACTGGACACAGTATTCCAGGTGGGGTCTGACCAGAGCGGAATACAGTGGTGAACTTTGGTGACCAGCTTTCAGGGTGAACTTTGGAAGCTCCTTCATTTGCCCAGAAGGTTCCCTTCTACAGAAATGCGAACAGTCCAGTTCTGGGGCAAGAATCCAGATATTTGTGCTCTAGCCAACTCTCAAAATAAGAATTCCTTCACTGGCATTTTGAAACAGCAAGACTATTGTCTGTCCAGTGACCAGATTTATCTCAAGTTTACTTGCAGCTTACAGGCATTTTGGAGTTGGCTGTTTCCTTTTATTGCCCAAGTGACGTTCTCTAAACCTCTCCCTGCAGCATATCGGCCATCTGGCTCAACATTTTCCGATCCTTAAAGTGCACTATGCAAAGAAACTCAGGGTTCCCCATCTGATAATTTGAGGTTGGCCATCTTCATGCTTGTTTGGTTCTGTATCTCCAAGGACAAACCCAGAGTTGCCTGATTCATCCTGCCCTCCTCTCTCCTCTGGGCATTATGTGCTCAAGGAGGCTTAGAAAACTGGATATAATTATCCTTTCCTTTGAGCATCTCTTACTATTCCATTTGGGAAAGCCCATATCACTTTTTGCTTGCTGCCCAATTTTAGCCCTGCTGATGTGGGTAATGATGATTCAATTAGGGTTTATTGGCTTTGTATCAATAATCAATAATTTAGATTTCTAATGTTAATATCTAGTAGGGTTTTTATGCTATTAACCTAATTTATCCTATTTTCTGTAAGAGATAATTTCAATTAAGTAAAGGAAATGTATTCGCTATGTGCCTCAAGACACATTGAAAGCTAAATTTTCTGTGTGCTGATATGTAGGGAACTAGGGTGACAAACTGAACTGTCCATTTGGGATACATAGGAATTTGTCCTCTGAGCTTAGATTTGTCCTCTGAACAGAGCAAAATTCTGCAGTATTAGTGAATTGGGGTGAATTTATAATGGACCACCCACACACAGAATCATAGAACTCTAGAATTTAAAGTTGGGTATACGATATTCAGCCATTGTTAACAGCATCCGGTTGGAAATTGCTCGACAGCTTTGGTCAAAAGAATTTTGTGGCAACCCTAATTCAAAGGGACCTTGAGGGTCATATAGTCCACTGTGGTGTAGTGGTTAAGAGCGGTAGACTCATAATCTGGTGAACCGGGTTCGCACCTCCACTTCTCCACATGCAGCTGCTGGGTGACCTTGGGCTAGTCACACTTCTCTGGTGTCTCTCAGCTCCACTCACCTCACAGAGTGTTTGTTGTGGGGGAGGAAGGGAAAGGAGAATGTGAGCCGCTTTGAGACTCCTTCGGGTAGTGATAAAGCGGGGTATCAAATCCAACTCCTCCTCTTCTTCTTCTTCTTCTTCTTCTTCTTCTTCTTCTTCTTCTCCTTCTTCTTCCAACCCCCTGCAATGCAGGAATCTCAACTAAAGCATCTGTGAAAGATGACCACCCAACCTCTGCTTAAAAATCTCCAATGAAGGAGAGTCCACACCCTCTCAAGGGAGTCCATTCCACTGTTGAAGGGCTCTTACCCCCAGAAGGTTATTCCTGCTTTCTTGTAACTGGATGCAATTGGTTTGGGCGTTACAATCTGAAGCAGCAAAAAATGAGCTTGTTCCCTCTTCCATGTGACAGCCCTTGAGATATTTGAAGATGGCTAACATGTTTCCTCTCAGTCTCCTCTTATCCAGTCTAAACATACCCAACTGCCTCAACTGTTCCTCATAAGACGTGGTTTCCAGACCCTTGATCATCTTGGCTGCCCTCCTCTGCCCACCTTCCAGCTCGTAACAGTTGTTACCCCAGTCCATAGGTGCCAACTCCCTCAGGCCCTTGGCACCCAAGCACCCACAAAAATCCCCAGGAAGGGCCTGGGCACCCACAAATTTCAGTACCAGGTCCATGGCACTCCTGGCCTAGCCCCAAGACACTCAGGATTGTGAGGATCATAGCACCAATTTCATTGCAGAGTAGCTCTATAACAGGGGTGGCCAACTCCCAAGAGACTGCGATCTACTCACAGAGTTAAAAACTAGCAGTGATCTACCCCCTTTGGGGGGTTCAGGTCAAAGATGGTGAGCTTGTTTGACGGAGGAGGAAAGCCCCGCTTTTTTGGGGGTGCAAGGCAAAAATGTTGAGCTTTTTTAAGGGGAGCCAAAGTTGTTGAGCTTCTTTGGGGGGAGCCAGTGGTCTACCAGTGATCTACCACAGACATCCAGTGATCTACTGGTAGATCACGATCTACCTGTTGGACGTGCCTGTTCTATAATATTCATTGGTTGGCCCTCCAGTTGTTGTTGGAATACAACTTCCATCATTATCACCCCTAATCCAGGGCCATGCTGGCTGCTGGGGCTGCTGCAGGTTGGAATCCAATGTGAAACAGGTCTCATTTATTTCTTTATTTGATTTATATACTGCCCTTCATCCTAAGATCTCTGGGCAGTTCATGGAATAAAATACAAGATAAAAACACAAGTAAATTATTAAAGCTAAACAGTGAAACAACCCCCCCCCCTTCCCACAGGAAAATCTTAAATGGCTGTAGAATATTAATCAGCCAAAGTTTTGATTGAAAAGGAACGTTTTCACCTGGTGCCTAAAAATATATAGTGAAGGCACAAGGCAAACCTCCCTGGGGAGAGCATTCTGCAGCTGCGGAGCCACCACAGAAAAGTTCCTGTTCTCATGTTGCCACCCTCCAGCCCTCTCATGGAGGAAGCACACAAAGAAGGGCCTCAGTTGATGAACACAAAGTCCAGGATTGTTTGTATGGGGAGAGGTGGTCCTTGTACAACCTCTTAGTGGGCACAAAAAGGACCTATGTGCAGTTGTACCAATATCATCCCAGAGCCATCTCTATCCAAATCTCCCAGGGTCCAGGTGTTGTGGTAAACTGAAATTCTGAAGTGCATTTGCTGTACACGACAACCTCTGTAGACATGACTCTTCTAAGGCTGTGCAATGAAAAACAAGGCTGTCCTTTTGGTTTTAATACCAAACCAGTGGTCTGTTCGCCTCCAGTCCTTCCCTGCCCGTTCTTGTGTTGTCACCCCCTGGACCTCTTGTGGAGGAGGCACACAAAGAAGGGCATCAGAGGATGACCACAGGGTCTGGGTCAGTCTATATGAGGAGAGGCAGTCCTTTCAGGTATTGCGGTCCAGAACTATTAGAGGCTTCATATGGGGAAAACCACCACTTTAAATTGGGCCTGGAAGCTGATTGGCAGCCAGTGCTGTTGTTGGCCTTATCTGCAAACTGTCATGGTGCAGTGAACAACTTTGCCACTGAATTCTGCACCAGCTGAAGCTGCTTTGCAGATAATATCTATCTGCACAAAACGGCTTGGACTATATTATTCCCTGGGAACGACTTTTCATGAGGCATTTTAAAAAATCTTCTGTGCTCTACCTGGGACATTAGACACTGGATTAATAAGAATCATTCATGTTAATGTACAATCTGATACTTGCCATGTGTGTGTGTGTGTGTGTGTGTGTGTGTGTGTGTGTGTGTGATGTATTCTACAACCATGGCAGAGGAACAAAATTCCACAAATGGAAACAGAGATAATGCAAGAGCTTCAAAAGAAAGGATGAGGGCATGGGATAGTTAACCTGCTCTGGTCCTTTACATGTTGAAGAATGCCCCCTCTTTTGTCAGTCGGGTGGCCAAGGCAGGTGACAATGGGGTTCTGATTCTCCAAGACACCTGACCACCTTTAGAAGGGAATGGCACATATTTCATAAAAATGTGGAAGGGTGACAAAGCCAACCAGCATGGGAGAGATGTCGATCTTTTCAGGTGGGATGGGAGATTTGATGTGGAAGTTCTGCAGGATGCTGGTGAAGAAGAGGAAAAGTTCCTTACGGGCCAGATGTTCTCCAAAGCAATAGCGCTTCCCTAGGAAAGAGGAGGAAGGTGAATATGGGCTTTCACAGTGCCGTTATAGACAGCTAAGGAGTGTTTGGGAATGGAGGGGGGACTCACTTACCAACAGAGAAAGGCATAAAAGCCTTATTCCTCTTGAACTGTCCGTTCTCATCCAGGAAATGTTGGGGGTCAAACACATCTGGTCTTGCAAAATGTTTGGGGTCTCTCAGCACGGATCCCAGCACAGGGAAGACTTCCGTCCCCTGAACAAGAGAGGGAGAGAAATGAGAAGAGATGGGAGAAATGGAAGGTTCTTCTGGGGGACAAGAAATCATTCTGAGATTTGGAGGAGCAAATCCTGTTATCTACCACCAGGCCCAGTAGTATACTGGTCAGTTCTGTACTGCAGAACATTATCGTGATGGCCCCCATAGCCATGCACCTCTGAGGAGTCCCCAAATGCAGGCAACTGTGGTGATCCATTAGCCTCCCTCCAGTACTAATATTCAGAAGATGACGATGACAGCAATGATTATTAAAATGTCCTGGTTTTGTGGCCTTTCCACAGGTATGTGGTTGGTAATAACTTTGCCTTCATGAAGTTAAATTAACAGCTGCTCCATGTGAGAAAAATACCATAGCTTTTGGAGAGTTAGAACTAAACCACCTTTCAGCCTCACAAGAAAGCCCACCACCACTCCTTTGTGGAAGAAGGCACCAAGAGAAATAGGCCTAACATAGTGTCATCTGGCTGGGCTCTTCTGGTCTTATTTTGGATTTGAATCTTATAACCCTAGAGGGGTGATGACAGACAGGTCAGGGACAGAGGTACCTCAGGGAAATTTGCCGGCCTTCAAAACATGTCTGGAGATTGTACTGAAGGGCAGAGTCTTTGTCTCAGGAATTAGTAGAACCACAATACCTTGGGAATGGTGTATCCCCAGAACTGGGTATCACGGGTCACACGTCTTGCTACCCCTGTTGGGACCAGATCTGAGAATCTCTGGATCTCGTGGATCACAGCATCCGTGTAGGGCATCAGGGGACGGTCATCCATGTTGGGAATGCGATTCAGGCCAATCACCCGTTCAATCTCTTCGTGGACTTTCTCTGTTGAGAAACCAGCAGGATGTGACCAAAAGTGCCATTTGCAACTTCAGGGAACTAAACAAGGATCCCAGCTCATAGCTGGGAAAACAAAGAGGGACCGTCCCATAGAAAGGCAGGGACACATCTCTCCACCCTCCTTTCCAGCCCCTTCCCCATTCACCTTCAATTTCTGGGTATTTCAGCAGAAGCAGGAAGCCATAGCGCAAGGTGGTGCTGACAGTTTCTGTGCCAGCAAAAAAGACATTGAGGGTCGTCATAACGAGATTCTCTTGGAAGAACTCTGTGTCTGGGTTTCCCTTTTCCTAGCAAGAAGAAAAAGGAGAAAGAAGTTGTTTCACAGATTATATTCTGGGATAGGCTAAAATCTGACTGCCTCCTGTCTATAAAACTCTCTCTCCCCTACTGATTGGCTGAGCTGCAATGATGTCATGCTCAATCCAATGAGGGGGAAGGGACAGTCGTGGAGTGCTGAAAAGCAGCCCAATGATTGTGTGGGGAACAGATGGCTGGGTGGAGAGGGAGGGAGGGGTCACATAGTCCTTTTGTGCACAAAGGCTACAAAGGCAAAGTGGAAGTGCATTCTGAATCAGGCCCATCTAGTCCAGCATCCTGTTCTCACAGCAGCCAACCAGATGCCCACTGGGAAGGAGGGTTTGAGCACAAGAGCCCTCTCCCCTCCCGTGGTTTCCAGCAATTCAGAAGCATTGTTGCAACCAACTGTGGAGAGCAGGGCACAGCCATCCTGGCCAGTAGCCTTCAATGGAACTCTTCTCATCAATGTGTCAAATCCTCTTTTAAAGCCATCCAAGTTTCAAAATTTTCCTGGTTGAAACAGGGTCTACAAAGTTTCCTTATCCAGAAATTGATCACAGTACTTAGAAGAACACAATCTTACCTGCTGCATTTTCACTAGGAAGCAATCAATGAAATCCCGAGGGTTGTTGGGGTCCAGGGTCTCCTTGTTCGCTTTTATCTTCCTCATAAAGAACTCTTTCATGAGCAAGAGCTTCTTGAAGGTTCTCTCTTGTGGGCCAGGCAGGTGCTGCATGATGCCTGAGAACATGTCGTAGAGCTGTGTGTGTCGGGTTTGGAGGAATGCAGAGTTAGCAGGAGGAAGAGAGAGAACAGATAGTGAACAAAGTGACTTGAGATTGATTTTGGGGGCAGACAGAAGCAGGAGTTCCTCTTTCACTTGGTTCCTCTGAGCTCCGCACACAAACAACTTGGTACCAAGTGCTGATTAAGCTATAAACCTGTCACAGACACAGCCTCAGGGCTTGACTTCCCCTTTGTTAGGGACAAGGATGTAATGAGGACAAGGATGCAGAGGAATCAGAGGGTGTGTTTGAAGCAACATTGTAAAGTTGCTCCAGCCAGAGCCTGACCAAAGAGCAAGGCAGATCAGGAGTTGCAGCACCACGGAGAGCTCAGAGTGAAAAGCTTGTTCCAACAAATGTCAACACTATTCTTAAGCCTCTCCCAGGTTCTGGCCCCTTGTGGAGAACTTACGGTAGTTTCTTAAGATAGGCATTTCTCCTCTCTTTGTGTTTTATTTTATTTTTTATATTTTGTTGGAAGCCACCCAGAGTGGCTGGGGAAACCCAGCAAGATGGGCGAGGTATGTATGTATGTATGTATGTATGTATGTATGTATAAATAAATAAATAAATAAATAAATATGATAATAATAATTATTATTTCATGGTCTCATGCTTGGTGGAGTTCCTGTGCTCCTGGATTTGTGATGTACTGGGGGGCAGCATTTGGTTCGGGCGTGAAAGGCACCCGTGAGAGTTCTGCTCCAGGCTGTGGTGGTATGGAAGACTGTAATGCGGGCCTTTGTTAGTCACCCTCACTCAGACCCCTGAATGTGATCTCACTCCTTAGCTGGTGATGCTGCAGCTTCTGATCGGTCTTGACCACTGCTGGACATGGGGGTAATGACAGAGCCCCACACAGAGCTGGCTGCCCTGCATACCATGCCTTCAGCAGATCAAGACAAATAGCACTATTCACAAACACACAATTGAAGTTCCCCCCGTCCCCTCCAATTTACCTGTCCCCAAGAGCTGGAAACGAACTGGTAGGTTTCCTGCATAGTGGTGAGCAAGGAGAGGAATTCCTCATCTTTATATTCAAAGCGGTTGCCAAAGATGATGGAGCTGATGACATTAGACACTGAGCGGCTCAGGATGTAGGTGGGGTCAAAGGGTGCACCTAGAAAGAGAGACACCCCCTAAAGTCACTCAGCCCAGGAACAAGTCAAGGCTACACTTGACTTGCAAAGCTGTCCAGTCCTTGCCTTATCCATGTTATGGGTTGAAATCTAGGCCTCAAGCATGACACAGAAAACCTAACTGGAGTTGACCTTATGTCAATCTTAAGATGATGAGGAGGAGAAGAAGAGGAGAAGAAGAGTTTGGATTCGATATCCCACTTTATCACTACCCGAAGGAGTCTCAAAGCGGCTCACATTCTCCTTTCCCTTCCTCCCCCACAACAAACACTCTGTGAGATGAGTGGGGCTGAGAGACTTCAGAGAAGTGGGACTAGCCCAAGGTCACCCAGCAGCTGCATGTGGAGGAGCGGAGACGCGAACCTGGTTCACCAGATTACGAGTCTACCGCTCTTAACCACTACACCACACTGGAGTGGTAGAAAACCACCTGAGCAAAAAGCCTCCAGGGAAAGTGCAGAACAGTATGATTTGGACCCTGGTTTGTGGTGGTGGGAGAAGGGCTGTCATATGGAGGATGGAGCAAGATCATTTTCTGCTGCTCCAGAGGGTAGGCTACATGTCGCAGATTTTTTAGCTGTGATTCCTGAACTGTAGGGGGATTGGTCTAGATGACCCTTGGGGTCCCTTCAAACCCTAAAATCCTGTACTAGATGAGCCAATGGCTAGATTCAGCAGGAATTTCTTATGTTCTTATGATGTGAGGTGAAGCAGGAGTGCTCAGCTCCTGAGCACTAATTTGTGGTCTCTGAACACGTGTCTAATTGTCTCAGCAACATCCTTGTGTAAAACTGCATGGCCTTTTGTTTATTAAGAATCTACCATGGATCAACTTCAAGGTGTGAGTCCAGCTTCTAATATGATATGAGAGAGGGAGAGTTTCAATTCGCGGAAAGTAATATGTGTTTAATGGTGCTTTCCTTCACCTGACATTTTTGCCCTCGGCGTTCATCAACAGCTCTCAAAATGGCTTACAGATTACCAGCATTCAAACACTCGGTTCACTGTCAAACGTTTCTATCGCCTGTAACACATGAAGCAACATTTCTTGAAGTTACCAAAACTGAGCTCACTTTTTGTTGCCCTCAGGGATTCCAGCAGGAAATGGGCTTCCTCCAGGATCCGCTCTTCGATGGATCTCTTTCCCACCCCAAAATTCCTCAGTGTCGTGATGGAGAATCGGCGTAGCTGTTTTTCGCGTTCCCCGTTACTGAAGCCAACCCCTGAGAAGCAAAGGAGTGAGGAATAAGGAGCAGGAATGAATGACATTGTGGCTGAAACCACAAAGGTATGGAGATCCCCCCCCCAAAAAAAATCTATATAGATTTTTTGCTTTTTAGAATATGGTCTGGTTTGAAAGATCCAATTTCAGCTTTTGAGAGAACATTCTAAGTGTAAGGTGTTTGTGTGTGTGTGTGTGTGTGTGTGTGAGAGAGAGAGAGAGAGAGAGAGGGAGGGATTCCCCTCATTAAATGGGGTTTAACAACAATCTACTGCATAGGATCATGGGAAGGGCGTGATAAAAAGGGCATATAAATGCCAGTAATCATGGGCCAGTAAAGATATGGTGCTGGAGAAGACTCTTGAGAGTCCCATGGACTGCAAGAAAATCAAACCTATCCATTCTGAAGGAAATCAGCCCTGAGTGCTCACTGGAAGGACAGATCCTGAAGTTGAGGCTCCAGTACTTTGGCCACCTCATGAGAAGAGAAGACTCCCTGGAAAAGACCCTGATGTTGGGAAAGATGGAGGGCACAAGGAGAAGGGGACGAAAGAGGACGAGATGGTTGGACAGTGTTCTCGAAGTGACCAACATGAGTTTGGCCAAACTGCGAGAGGCAGTGAAGGATAGACGTGCCTGGCGTGCTCTGGTCCATGGGGTCACGAAGAGTCGGACACGACTAAACGACTCAACAACAACAACAATCATGGGCTCCAGCCAAGGATTGCCCAAGAAGGGACTGACCGTAACCCTGAAAAAGCCAGTCAAACGTGGCTTGTTCTCCCCGGTCGCTGAACTCTTCATCCTGATCCACCAGGGCCTCCTTCACGGCATCATATCCACACAAGACCACAACACGCCGGGGCCCTAAGTGGATGGTGTAGACAGGACCATATTTCTCACGGATCTGTGAAAAGAGAGCACTAGGTGAGCCTGCTGGATCAGGTTAAAAGGGGGCACACCTAGAGTCCAGTATCCTGTTCTCAGAGTGTCCAACCAGATGCCCATTATGGGAAACCTTCAAGCAGGACCCAAACGCAAGAGCGCTCTCCCCTCGTGTGGTTTCCAGAAACTGGGATGCAGAGGCATTGCTGCCCCCAACTGCGGAGGCAAAGCAGATCCATGGTGACTTCAGCTATCGGCACTTCCCTCCATTCCCACATTCCATGAAGCAGAATAATGAAGAGGGAGAATCAAAGTTGCAATGAGACAAAAGAGAAGGGCAAACTGGAGTGATCTTCATTCATCATCAGCATATAATAATGATTTTATAACCACAATTCAGAAAACGGATAACTCTGCTCTGAAGCATCATAGAAAAGAGCTTTCCAAACCTCTCATGTTGTCGACACACTTTTAAAGACATGTGTCATTTTGCAACACAGTCATTCAGTCTTAGTAGCAAACTGGATGTTAAACTAACCCCTTTCCAGCCCCGGGAGGAGCGGAGAGACACCTACACTCTGCAGCCAACACACAAATGTGTTGTGACACACAGGTTGGAAAGCTCTGTTACAGAAAGTTACCTTCATGAGTGAATGATACATATCACTTGTGTTGACTTGGAGCAGGTTCCCGATGAAGGGGAGGGGAGTTGGTCCAGGCGGCATCTTGCTTTTGCGGTGCATCTGCCGCCATGTTGAGAGGACCGTCAGGCAAGAGAGGCAGATGACCAGGAAAAGGGCAGCTGCTCCCAGGAGATCCATGGGGAGGTTGTGGGTGGCCTGTGGAGCTCTACAGGCAACGTGTTCCTGACCAGCTGGGAAGAGAAAATATCTGCACAGCCCAAGTTGAGCCTGTTACATACCTTTGGAAGAACCCCCTCCTTGAAATTGTGCAACTTGCTCAGGGTCTTCTTTCAAGTCAATAAGAGGAAAGAATCCAGAGCAAAGTTCAGATGGACAGATAGTGGTGACAGGGAGCTGCCTGCCCAAGTCTGCACAACTAAGGGAGCTTCAAGGAGTCCCAGAGTCAAACACAATTCTCTCACCTTGTTTCTCAGAATTTCACAGTTGAGAAGCAGATAAACTGTACTTCTGATCATGTCACTGTGCGTGCAGAATGTGTAGATAAGAATCCAAAGTTGGGAGATAAGATATAGAGCTTAGATCCAAATGTTCTGCAGGAAAGGGGAGTCAAATGATCTATCCAAAGGAGCTTCCTCGTTTCCCCTTTTTTAAAGGGGCAGTGTGGCTAATGTGTTTGAATCATTTACATGAAATTGCAAAAGACCCAGCCCTATCTTCCTCTGACTCATGCGGCTATACCTCCTGATATTTTGGCTAGCTATAAATATATATAGCTGAGAAGTGGATAAAAGATACTTTGTAAGTGATAAGCCTTAGGACTAGTCACATATTTGAAGGAAACAAAGATGGAAATTTGAATTAAACTTCTATCTGCTCATGCCTCTGTGAACATAGAATAGATAAATAAGGTTCAAGAGTCAGGGGGCGTAATATGGTGGGTAGAGTCAACTGTTCTACAAGAAAGTGGAGTGAAAGGACAGCTACAACGTGAAATGTGTGATCTCTTTATTCACAGCATGGGAACAGCAGACGACATAAGAATTTTGTGGGATGCTTTTACAGCTGTGGTTCTGGTATGCCTTATAAATAGAAGTGCAGGTAAAAGAAGAGAATAGAGAACCAAGACAAAATATTTCATCTTGCAGCTTCCTCAATTAGGGGTGCAGCAGAAAAATGAACATTCACAAGAAATAAGGCAGCAAGATACTAAACATTTAGACAAAGAAGTAATTCCAGAAAATGGAAAAATGTTTAAAATTGCCACTGCTAAAATTATGGGTGTGTGGCCAAGGTGGGTGACGATGGGGTTCCGATTCTCCAAGACACCTGGCCACCTTCAGAGGGGAATGGCACACATTTCATAAAAATGCGGAATGGTGGCAAAGCCAACCAGCATGGGAGAGATGTCGATCTTCTCAGGTGGGATGGGAGATTTGAAGCGGAAGTTCTGCAGGATGCTGGTGAGGATGAGGAAGAGCTCTGTCCGAGCGAGGTGCTCCCCAAAGCAATAGCGTTTCCCTAGGAAAGAGGAGGAAGGTGAATACAGGCTTTCAGATGACTTGGCAGTGGCTTGGAAAGGGAAGGGGACTCACTCACCGATGGAGAAAGGCATAAAAGCCTTATTCCTCTTGAACTGCCCGTTCTCATCCAGGAAATGTTGGGGGTCAAACACATCTGGTCTTTCAAAATGTTTGGGGTCTCTCAGCACAGATCCAAGCAAAGGGAAGACTTCCGTCCCCTGAACAAGAGAGGGAGAGAACCTTAGAATCATAGAATTCTAGAGCTGGAAAGGAGCCTGTGGGCCATCTAGTGCTACCACCTGTGATGAAGAAATCTCAACTAAAGCATCCATGGCTTGGGTTAGGGTTAGGGTTAGGGTTAGGGTTAGGGTTAGGGTTAGGGTTAGGGTTAGGGTTAGGGTTAGGGTTGAAAAACCTTGATGGAAAGAGATTCCACCACCTTCTGAGGGAGCCCTTTCCACAGTCCAAAAGCTCTTGCCCTCAAAGAGTTCTTCCTGATGAGAAGGGAAGGGGGAAATGGCTTTTGGAAGGTTAGAATTAAACCCCTTTAAGCCCCATAACCACCACCATTCCTTTGGGGAAGACAGCACTAGAAGATGTGGAACCAACACCACATCATCTGGCTGGGCTCTTCAGCTCTTATTTTGGATTTGACTCGGATACCCCTACAATGATGATGGCAAACAGGTCCGAGACAGAGGTGCCTCAGGGGAATTTGCTGGCCTACAAAACTTGTGTGGAACATGTACTGAAGGGTGGAGTCTAAGTCTGAAGAATTAATAGAACCACAATACCTTGGGAATGGTGTATCCCCAGAACTGGGTATCACGGGTCACACGTCTTGCTACCCCTGTTGGGACCAGATCTGAGAATCTCTGGATCTCGTGGATCACAGCATCCGTATAGGGCATCAGGGGACGGTCATCCATGTTGGGAATGCGATTCAGGCCAATCACACGTTCTATCTCTTCATGGATCTTCTCTGTTGAGAAATCAGCAGGATGTGACAAATGTGTCCATTTACAGCTTGCGGGGAGCTAAACAAGAATCCCAGTTCATAACTGGTAAAAACAAATATATTTCTCCACCCTCCTTTCCAGCCCCTTCCCCATTCACCTTCAATTTCTGGGTATTTCAGCAGAAGCAGGAAGCCATAGCGCAAGGTGGTGCTGACCGTTTCTGTGCCAGCAAAAAAGACACTGAGGGTTGTCATAACGAGATTCTCTTGGAAGAACTCTGTGTTTGGGTTTCCCTTTTCCTAGCAAGAAGAAAAAGGAGAAAGAAGTTCTTTCACAGATTACATTCTGGGATAGGCTAAAATCTGACTGCCTCCTGTCTATAAAACTCTCTCTCCCCTACTGATTGGCTGAGCTGGAGTGATGTCATGCTCAATCCAATGAGGGGGAAGGGACAGTCGTGGAGTGCTGAAATGCAGCCCAATGATTGTGTGGGGAACAGATGGCTGGGTGGAGAGGGAGGGAGGAGTCACATAGTCCTTTTGTGCACAAAGGCTACAAAGGCAAAGTGGAAGTGCATGCTGAATCAGGCCCATCTAGTCCAGCATCCTGTTCTCACAGCAGCCAACCAGATGCCCCACTGGGAAGGAGGGTTTGAGCACAAGAGCCCTCTCCCCTCCCGTGGTTTCCACCAATTCAGAAGCATTGTTGCAACCAACTGTGGAGAGCAGGGCACAGCCATCCTGGCCAGTAGTCTTCAATAGAATTCTTCTCATCAATGTGTCAAATCCTCTTTTAAAGCCATCCAAGTTTCAAAATTTTCCCGGTTGAAACAGGGTCTACAAAGTTTCCTTACCCAGAAATTGATCACAGTACTTAGAAGAACACAATCTTACCTGCTGCATTTTCACTAGGAAGCAATCAATGAAATCCCGAGGGTTGTTTGGGTCCAGGGTCTCCTTGTTCGCTTTTATCTTCCTCATAAAGAACTCTTTCATGAGCAAGAGCTTCTTGAAGGCTTTATTTTGTGGGCCAGGCAAGTGCTGCATGATGTCTGAGAACATGTCATAGAGCTGTGTGTGTCGGGTTTGGAGGAATGCAGAGTTAGGGGGAGGAAGAGAGAGAACAGATATTGAACAAAGTAAGATGAAATGGATTTTGGGGGCAGGCAGAAGCAGGAGTTCCTCGTTATCATGGAAGTTTTGTGGAAAAGTGACAAGGAAGGCAATTAGGAGGAAGAATCAGGAGGTGGGGAGGAATTGCTTACAACAGTGTTTCCCAACCTAATCTAGGCAACGGCACACTTGTTTCATTAAAAAAATCTCGCGGCACACCGCTCCTCCCCCACCTGGCTGCGCCGAGTCTCCTGACCCAGAGTTACCTCTGGGATCAGCTGTAGCGCGGCGTCCTTTCTCCCGCCCATCAGCTGGGGCACCAGGTCGGGATTCTCCCGCAAGGCTTCTGTTGCTGCTGCTGCTGCTGCAGCAGCCAAGGGAGCAGCGCCGCCCTGGCTTCCGCTTCGCCGCTGGGCTCCAGCAGCGCCGCCGCCACGGTCCTGTGCAGCCCTGGGCTGCAGGTCCCTTTTTCTGCGGCACATCAGCCGGTGTCTCGCGGCACACCAGTGTGCCGCGGCACACCGGTTGGGAAACGCTGGCTTACAAAGCCAGCTGCTTCAGTGCCTCAATCTGAGATTTGCTCTGGTTGAAGCAACATTGTAAACATGCTCCGGGCAGAGCCTGACCAAAGAGCAAGGCAGATAAGGAGATGCAGTACCACGGAGAGCTCAGAGTGAGACGCTTTCTCCAACAAATAGCAAAACCATTTTTAAGCTTCTCCCAAGTTCTGCCCACTTGTGGAGAACTTAGTTTGTGCTGGTATGGAAGATTGTATTATTGGCTTTTGTTGTTCAGGCTCACTCAGACCCCTGAATGTGATCTAGGTCCTAAGCTGGTGATGCTGCAGCTCTTAACCCTATGTCTTGACCACTGTTGCACTTGGGGTAATGAGAAAGCCCCACCCAGTGGTGGCTGTCCTGCATACCATGCCTTGAGTAGATTGCATTAGAGAAATTGAGAAGAGAAATTGCATTATTCACAAACTCACGATGGAAATCCTCCCCTTCCCCTCCAATTTACCTGTCCCCAAGAGGTGGAAGCAAACTGCAAGGTTTCCAGCATAGCGCGGAGCAAGGACAGAAACTCCTGATCTTCGTATTCAAAGCGGTTGCCAAAGGTGATGGAGCTGATGATGTTGGACACTGAGCGGCTCAGGACAAAAGTGGGGTCAAAGGGTTCACCTAGAAAGAGAGACCCACCAAGTCAATCAACCTTGGAGCAAATCAAGACTACCCTTTGTATATCAATCCAGTCTTTAATTGTGTTTTCTTTCATCTGCCTATGTCTCCCTTGCTGTTCATCTAAAGCTCTCAAGGTGGCTTACAGAATATTAATTAGAAGAGTATAAGCATAAAAACCACAATTAATACTTACTGTAAAAACTCATGAAACACCATCAAAATTAAACCAAAAGATTCAGTTTATCAGCATTCTAAAAGATTCCAAAAACTGAGCTCACTTTTTGTTGCCCTCAGGGACTCCAGCAGGAAGTGGGTCTCCTCCTGGATCCGCTCTTCGATGGATCTCTTTCCCACCCCAAAATTCCTCAGCGTCATGATGGAGAATCGGCGTAGCTGTTTGGCCCGTTCCCCGTTACTTAAGCCAACCCCTGGGAAGCAAAGGAGGAGTTTATCACAGTGTGGTACGTTGGCTTGACAGCCACAGAATGAAAGTCTTTACAGAGGGTGGTGAACACGGCACATGATATATTACATCGCAAGGGATCAATGCCTTAGGAGAGTGAGAAAAATTCTTAGGGACGATTCATACCCCGGCCAGCACCTCTTTAATCTCCTACCCTTGGGCAGGAGATATAGAAGTATCATCAGTCATACCAGCAGGTTAAAAAACAGTTTCTATCCGTGGGCTGTTAGGCTGCTGAACGGAAATTAATATAGTGCAACTGACTTTCGGGGTTGGTGTGTTGTGCGACAAACACACAGAGTGCAATGAGATTGAGTGTTTGTGGGGGGGGAGGCTCGGTTAATTTCATTGTACACAGGTTGTACATTGACAATAAAGGTATTATTATTAAAGGGACGGAGGAGCAGGAGAATGTGCACTCAGTGGGAATGTGGCTGAAAACACACAGTGATGGAGATCCCCCCCACCCCCCAAAAAATGACAAAACTTATTCATTTTCAAATCTTGTCCAGTTTTAAAGTTCAGCTTTCAGCTTTTTGGAGAACACCTTGAGATGTGTGTGTGTTTTTCTTAGAGATAGAGACTCTCTCAGACTCATTTACCTCCTCAGTAAAATGGCTATAACACAGAAGGTGCCATATAAATGCCAGTAATCATGTGCTCTGGCCAAGAATTGCCCAAGAAGAGACTGACCGTAACCCCGGAAAATCCAATCAAACGTGGCTTGCTTTCCACGGCCACCAAACTCTTCAGCCTGATCCACCAGGGCCTCCTTCACGGCATCGTATCCACATAACACCACAATGCGGCGGAGCCCTAAGTGGATGGTGTAGACAGGACCATATTTCTCATGAATCTGTGAAAAGAGAGCACAAGGAGA
Organism: Darevskia nairensis; assembly: GCA_034642065.1. Taxonomy (NCBI): domain Eukaryota; kingdom Metazoa; phylum Chordata; class Lepidosauria; order Squamata; family Lacertidae; genus Darevskia; species Darevskia nairensis. The sequence continues at coordinate 629,939 of JAWWNI010000825.1, read as the reverse complement.
GTCTGCTGCATCAGGTTAAAAGCAATACACTCTGGATTTGCGTATGGTCTAATCCTTATCCCCCAAAGATATCTCACAAGGCTGCGGGTCCAGATTCCCCCCCCCCCGGGGTTTCCTCCCGAATCCTTTCCCATGCCAACGTGGGGATTCAGGGCACAGTCTGACAATGGCTGCGCTCCTTTATCTCAGGTCGGGGACAGAGAGTGGCACTAGGGAAGGAGTTGTCGCCGCGGCACTCCTTGGTGTGTGGAGTCCCGCAGGGCGCAATCCTTTCCCCGATGCTTTTCAACATCTTTATGCGCCCCCTTGCCCAGTTTGTCCGGAGATTTGGGCTGGGCTGTCATCAATATGCTGATGACACCCAGCTTTATCTGTTGATGGACGGCCGCCCTGACTCGGTCCCAGACACACTGACCAGGTGTTTGGAAGCTGTGGCTGGATGGATGCGCGGGAGCCGGTTGAAGTTAAATCCTTCGAAGACAGAGGTCCTCTGGGTGGATCGGGACGACATGGGGTTGGGGGGCCTACTCCCATCTCTTGCGGGGGCTCAATTAGTGCCAGCGCCTTCTGTCAAGAGTCTGGGTGTAACCTTCGACGCCTCCCTTTCCATGGAGGCGCAGGTTGCAGCCACAGCAAAGGTGGCATTTTTCCATCTCCGCTGTATTAGGCAGTTGGTCCCCTACCTCTCTCGCCCCGATCTGGCCACAGTGATCCATGCGATGGTCACCTCTAGACTTGATTATTGTAACTTGCTCTACGCGGAGCTGCCCTTGAAGCTGACCCAGAAACTCCAGCGGGTGCAGAATGCCGCGGCGAGGCTCCTTACGGGGTCTTTGCCGCGGGACCACATTCACCCAGTGCTTTACCAGCTGCACTGGCTCCCGGTGGAGTACAGGATCAGGTTTAAGGTGCTGGTTTTGACCTTTAAAGCCCTATGCGGCCTAGGACCCTCGTACCTAAGGGACCGCCTCTCCTGGTATGCCCCGTGTAGGACCTTAAGGTCCTCAAATAATAACATCTTAGAGGTCCCGAGCCATAAGGATGCTAGGCTGACAGCAACTAGGGCCAGGGCCTTCTCAGTACTGGCCCCGACCTGGTGGAATGGTCTGTCGCAAGAGACCAGGGCCCTGCGGGATTTGGCATCTTTCCGCAGGGCCTGCAAGACAGAGCTGTTCCACCTGGCCTTTGGGTTGGTTTTAGTTTTATTGGTGGGCTACTTAAAAATGAGGCTGCATTTTAAATTTTAAATAGTATTTTAACTTGCATTTTAATGGATTGTTTTGTTGTGGTTTTTATGGTTGTTAGCTGCTCTGAGCCCAGTCTTGGCTGGGAAGGGCGGGGTATAAATAAAAATTTATTATTTATTATTTATTATTATTATTATTATGAATGAGTATAACTGCGAAGCAGTGGAGGTTTAGGATCAGAGTTCTCCTAGATTGTCTACCTTCTCTGGTTGATGAGCCACTTCTGCCCCCCATTTCTCTCTTCATGCAGAAACTGCTTTCTTGATGGTTGGACCCTCTGTTGGTCTCAGTCTGCCACAGCCAATTATCACATACAAGACACCTCCCTAACTCACTGAGGGTTTGCAACCCATCGGATACCTTCACCTGTTTCAGCCGGTGAGTTTAAGCTGATTCCTGGAGTCTGGCCACTGTTGCATGCTGACAGCTTCTCGGAGCCATGGAGGGGAGAGGGAATTAACAACCCAAAAGGAAGACGCTGTGTCCCCCACCAGATATACTGCTTCTCCCCAACACCTCATACACATCAGAGAGAATCAAAAGCTGGAGAATGTGGTGGAAGGAGAATTATGAGGAGATGGTGAGTCAAGTGGGAGAGAGAGAGAGAAGGATGGGTGGGTGGGTGGATTGAATGGAGTGATCTTCATTAAGCATCAGTATATAAAAAAGATTTGATAATAACAAATCAGAGAGTGGATAACTGGCACATTATAGAAAGTTACCTTCATGAGTGAATGGTACATATCTCTTGTGTTGACTTGGAGCAGGTTCCCGATGAAGGGGAGGGGAGTTGGTCCAGGCGGCATCTTGCTTTTGCGGTGCATCTGCCGCCATGTTGAGAGGACCGTCAGGCAAGAGAGGCAGATGACCAGGAAAAGGGCTGCTGCTCCCAGGAGATCCATGGGGAGGTTGCGGGTGGCCTGTGGAGCTCTACAGGCAATGTGTTGCTGACCAGCTGGGAAGAGAAAATACCTGCCCAGCTCAAGTTGAGCCTCTTACATACCTTTGCACTCCTTGAAATTGTGCAACTTGCTCAGGGTCTTCTTTCAAGTCAATAAGAGGAAAGCATCCAGAGCAAAGTTCAGATGGACAGATAGTGGTGACAGGGAGCTGCCTGCCCATGTCTGCACCACCACGGGAGCTTCAAGGAGTCCCAGAGTCAAACACAATTCTCTCACCTTGTTTCTCAGAATTATGTATCATTTGACAGGGTCTCTGCTGGTGGAAGACTTGGAGGAGAGCAGCTGAGAAAGAGGCTGCAAAGGGGTGGCTGTGGCAGTAATAGAATAGTCCAGGGAGTCAATGATAGAGACAGAATCCCAGAAGTTCCACCATCTGAGACTCCTAGAAGACATCTCCTGATTGATTTACCAACTTTCCTTGTTACTTATTTGTGCACTTTCCCTTTTCTTTTCCAAATGGCTAACTTCTGAATGGAGAGGTGCTAACATTTGAATCTCAAGTCACATCTTCTGCTTCTCTTTCTGGGGTTGGGTCGGTTGGTCGAGGGTCTCTTCAATGTCATTTTCATTTCCAGAACTGAATTAGCTTGATGACCTAAACCCAGCTGTTGCTCTCTTAGGAGTGGGGTACAGAGACTCGCTAGATAGTTGGCACAGGTTGCAACACTTTCAGCGGAGGTGTCCAATGCAGTTGATAGGTTAAATCGGAGAGCAACCGTGCAGCAGTGTTTTACACAAACTTTAGCTTATGGATCAAATTCAAGGGCAGCCCCACATAAAGTACCGTATATACTCGAGTATAAGCCGACCCGAATATAAGCCGAGGCACCCAATTTTACCACAAAAAACCTGGGAAAGCTTCATAGGAACCACTGCCTGCCTCACTCGAGTATAAGCCGAGGGCGGCTTTTTCAGCACCAAAAATGTGCTGAAAAACTAGGCTTATACTCGAGTATATAGGGTACATTGTGGTAGTCACCAACATCGGTGTAAGCAGAGCAGCAACAGGCCGGGAGGGAAGCTGTCACGCAGCAGAAATTAATGACGCAGAGTTCTTCTTAGAAATAATAAAATCTTTACTAAGTTGAAAGAAACTTCTTCATAACATTGTTCCAAATACAGTGGTCTCTCGACTTACGAATTTAATCTGTTCCGAAGGGACTCTCGTAGGTCGAAAAAAATCGTAAGTTGAGTCCCCATAGGAATGCATTGGGAGAAAAATATCCGAAAACGTTCGTAAGTCGAAAAAAACCACATCTAAACTTCGTAAGTCGAGGAAACCGCATCTAAAATGGCAGCAATTTCCATTCGGAAGTCGAAAAATTTCGTAGGCGCGCAGCCGCTTTTTTCACTCGTAACTCGAAAAATACGGAAGTCGGGTCATTCGTAAGTCGAGGGACCACTGTAGTTTGAAAGAGATTACATACAGACTGAACTGAACACAGACTGAGCTCTATACTGGCTGCATACTGAGGCAGACACACACACTAGGCACCCTCAATACACTCACAACAGAGACTGGGAGAAAATGGCTGCTACATTTAAGGAGAGTGAGTCACATGACCCAGAGTGACTCAACAGTTAGTAGTTAGGCTTCAACTGTTTTAGTAGGCCGAATGACTTTGCAGTCCTAACACTTCCCAGCCTGCTTTGCTGCTTTTGCTCTCATGTGTCTTTGTCACATGACAAAAGCATCACCATTTATTTCACAGGAGGAATGCTGCACCATTTGTCAACTATAGCCTATCTATATCTATACAGTGGTACCTCGCCTAACGAGTAACTCACCCAACGTCGTTTTTGCCTAACGAAGGACTTCCGGTAAAACAAAATGGCCGCCGGAAACGAATTTCTTCGCCTAGCAAAAAGACGTCGCGGCCGCTTTATATAGGATTTTTTCGACTTACGAATTTTTGACGCGATTTTTTCGACTTATGAATTTTTTTTCAATGCGTTCCTATGGGGCTTCGCGGAACACATTTTTTCGCCTAACGATGATCGCGTCGGAACGCATTATCGTCGTTAGGCGAGGTACCACTGTATATGTATATATCTATATATCTCTATCTATCTATCTGGTTGACAAATGGTGCTGCATTCCTCCTGTGAATATATATATAGGCTATATATGCTTTTCTTGGGGAAAGCCCCCCAAATAAGCCAAGCATTGAAAGGGGCGAGTAACATGAGCAGGCATGGCCACGTTTATCTTGAAAACCCTCAAAGTCCCTTTATTGGGGCCAACCCAATAGGGGAACCAGGCAGAGGGCCTGGTGCCCACCCTGTGGAATGCTCTCCCATCACATTTTAAAGAAATAAACAACCACCTGACTTTTAGAAGACTTATGAAGGCAGCCCTGTTTAGGGAAGTTTTTAATGACTGATGTTTCAATGTATTTTTAATCTTTTGTTGGAAGCCGCCCACAGTAGTTGGGGAAACCCAGCCAGATGGGTGGGGTATAAATAATAAATTGTTGTTGTTGTTGTTATAACCCAAAATGTCCCAAAATACTGTGCAAGCCTCTGAGTCCAGCAGGACTCTTTATCAGACTGGACATTAAGCACAGTGAGAGCAATCGGGAATTATAAGGGATAGAATATGGTTTGGTATTAAAAACATAGAATCATAGAATCCTAGAGTTGGAAGAGACCACAAGGGCCATCCAGCCCAACCCCCTGCCAAGCAGGAAACACCATCAAAGCATTCCTGACAGGTGGCTGTCAAGCCTCTGCTTAAAGACCTCCAAAGAAGGAGACTCCACCACACTCCTTGGCAGCAACATAAGGCCTGCCTTGGTTTTTGCTGCATAGCCTTCCAAAAGACATGGCTATGGAGGTTGTCATGTTGAGCACATGCTCTTCAGAGATCAGTTTACCAGAACACTCAGAGACTGGGGTACAGTATTTGAACAGAAATAGCACTGGGACGGTTAGGCTGAGGGCTTGTTCCAGTGGACAGAGAACGTTAGTGTGCAGTTCTCATAAGCTCACCTGAAAAGGGACATTTTAGAGATGGGAAAAGACTCAGGAAAGGACAACCAAGATGATTCAGGGGATGGAGCAACATTGCTAGCTTTAACGTTAACCCAGCAGAGGTTAAGGAGATGAACAACTATCTGACATTCAGAAGATACCTCAAGGCAGCCCTATTTAGGGAAGTTTTTGACCTGTGATATTTTAATGTATTTTTATATCTGTTGGAGGCCGCCCAGAGTGGCTGGGGAGACCCGGCCAGATGGGCGGGGTACAAATAAAAGAATTATTATTATTGCTATGATGAAAGGTTGCAGCCTTTTTGGTTTGGAGAAAAAGTAAGAGGGGACTTGATACAATTTTACAAAATGTTGCATGACATGGAGAAAGTGCATAGACAATTTTCTCTCTCACATGACACTACAGGGAGTTTTTGCATATTTCAGAAAAGCCCTTTTGATTATTAGGCTGTGTGTGTGTGTGTGTGTGTGTGTGTGTGTGTGAGAGAGAGAGAGAGAGAGAGAGAGAGAGAGAGAGAGAGAGAGAGAGGGAAGTTTGTGGTTTTTGAATAGACAAGACGAGGACCAGCTTTCAGGTTGGACTTTGAAGACTCCTTCATGTGCCCAGAATATTTCCTTCTTCAGAAATGTGAACAGCCCAGTTCTGAACAAGAGCCCATCCCGATTTGTAGCCTAACCAAATAAACAAAGAAGAACTGCTCTGTTGGTATTCTGAAAATGCAATGTTATTTTCTGTCTGTTCTCTCCCTGCTGCCTGTCAGTTGTCTAAGTCAACTTCCTCCAAAATCTTAAGCACACGTTGCAAAGAAACTCCCACCGGATACTTCAAGAGAGATTATCACATGTGATATTTTGGCCAGTCACAAACAATTTAGACAACACAGTTGAGAAGCTGATAAACTGTACTTTTTAAGTTTGAAGTGATCATTCATACCCTGGGAGTAGTTACATCTTTATGTCACCAGGACTTTCCTAGGGCAAAGATTGAAATTAAATGACTTTGTGACCATGTCCCTGTGTGTGCAGAATGTGTAGATAAGAATCCAAAGTTGGGAGAAAAGGATATGGAGCTTAGATCCAAATGTTCTGCAGGAAAAGGGAGTCAAATGACATCTTATTTTTTTCCTTTTTTGAAGGTGGAGTGTGGCAAATGTGCTTGAATCTTTCACAGGAAATTGGAAGAGACCCGGCCCTATCTTCCTCTGACTCAGGTGGCTATACTACCTGATATTTTGGCTGGATATAAAGAAGATAAAGATATACAGTGGTACCTTGGTTGTTGGATGTAATCTCTTCCATATGACCGTTCGACTTCCGAAATGTTCCATAACTGAGGCACAAAGGGCAGTTGGCAAAGTCAATGGAGGAGGAGGAGGAGGAGGAGGAAGAAGAAGAAGAAGAAGAAGAAGAAGAAGAAGAAGAAGAAGAAGAAGGGTTTGGATAGGATATCCCGCTTTATCACTACCCGAAGGAGTCTCCAAGCGGCTAACATTCTCCTTTCCCTTCCTCCCCCACAACAAACACTCTGTGAGGTGAGTGAGGCTGAGAGACTTCAGAGAAGTGGGACTAGCCCAAGGTCACCCAGCAGCTACATGTGGAGGAGCGGAGACGCGAACCCGGTTCACCAGATTACGAGTCTACCGCTCTTAACCACTACACCGCACTGGAAACACACAGCAGAAGCTGGTAAACTTACAATGCGTGCTCGAAAACGGAAGGAATTATTTCCGAGTTTTGAGTGTTAGGGTTTCGAAACATTCAGGTTCCGAGACACTCAAAAACTGAGGTACCACTGTATCTCCGAAGTAGTCATATCTTTGACGGAAACGAAGGTGGAAATTTGAATTCCATTTCTTTCTGCTCATGCCTCTGTGAGCAAAGAATACATAAATAAGGTTCAAAAGTCAAGGGGCATGGACTTCCGGCTCATTGCCACGGAAGATGGCTGGAATTCCATCGTCTCCATTTCGCACGGGCAATTAGAGGCTGAGATGGGAGTAATCAGCCTCCCAAACTCCTCCAGGGCTGGAGGAAACAGTCTCATCCATGGTCGCCCAACACCTGGACCCAAATCCAGAGGGAATAAGGCGCTGGGGGGCGCTGGATGGAAAGCCCCCACATGATTCTGGCACTCTCCAAAGTGGTCTCTGCAAGCAACAAGTATCCATTTCTTAAGATGAAAAATTGGATTTAAATTATGGACATGCATTGAGTGAAGAGGGAGGATTTTTTCTCCTAATTAATTCAGACTGTGAAGACTTAGAAGACTTGATTGGAAAAGGGATTATCATCTGAGATGCCAATTTGACGGAACAGAAAGGGGGGTGGGTGAGCCTTTATTTACTTTCCTTCAATATTTGTCTATGTGATTACACTTGGTGATTTCCCTCTTTAAGGAACGACTACCGGACTTATGAAAGCAAGTGAGAGTATAGAATTTGCATTTGTTGATATAATAAGGTTATAATAACTCTAATAATTGCTATGTGTGGTAAAGATTGCCCCCCCCAAAGGAAAATCAATGCCTTTGACTCTTGGTTTCCTGGAAGAAGATCAAAAGACTCCCCGAATTATTGTACTGGAATAGAAAAGACACATCATTAACAACTGGAGAAACGCCAAAGAACTTTGGATATCTGCATGGGAGGTTTGCAGTATTAATTCATCAAGGAGCCAGGAGTGAAACCGAAAGTAGACTGAGTAGCTGGATGAGTCAAATTATAGTGCTTGAGGGGGGGGGGTTAAGCCTCTAACATTTTATTTTACGATACTTGTACATCCAGTTTACTTGGTAACCCCCCCCCCCAGGAAAAGCTAATGTTTGGATAGCAGCTGATTAAGGAACAACATTGGGCAGACACCATGATTTGATTTTATCTGGACTGTGTGTCGATATGGCAGCTACCTGCAGTGGAAGGCTCCTGGACTGATTCAGCAGAAACACCAGTTTGTGAAGCGAGGATGTGAATTTACAGAGGGGAATCTTGGACTACAGATTTGGACTATAAAGAAGAAGAATAAAGGCATAAAATTCACACAGAAACATTTTATTTGGACTTAAACTCACTTGCAGAATGAACGCAGAGGCTGTTGAAAATAATGAAGGATTAACACCAGAATGTATTAAGTGAATTATTGTAATATTTTGAAATGCAGTAGAACTATGAGATTATTAGGATTCCCTCCAATCTCGAAGCATGGGAAGTCAGCTAAATAATAATAATAATAATAATAATAATTTATATTTAGGCATAACATTGGTATTGTTTGATTATTGGATAATGTGTATAATTTGGAATATATAATTTGGTTTGATTGGAAATTTTTAATAAATATTATTTTTTTAAAAAACCACAGTCAGAGGACATAATATGGAGGGTAGAGTCAACAGTTCTACAAGAAAGTGGAGTGAAAAGACAGCTCCAAAGTGAAATCTGTGATCTCTTTATTCACAACATGGGAACAGCAGATGGCATAAGAATTTTGTGGGATGCTTTTACAGCTGTGGTTCGGGTATGCCTTATAAATAGAAGTGCAGGTAAAAGAAGAGAATAGAGAACCAAGACAAAATATTTCATCTTGCAGCTTCCTCAATTAGGGGTGCAGCAGAAAAATGAACATTCACAAGAAATAAGGTAGCAAGATACTAAATATTTAGACAAAGAAGTAATTCCAGAAAATGGGAAAATGCTTAAAATTGCTACTGCTAAAATTATGGGTGTGTGGCCAAGGTGGGTGACGATGGGGTTCTGATTCTCCAAGACACCTGGCCGCCTTCAGAGGGGAATGGCACACATTTCATAAACATGCGGAAGGGTGGCAAAGCCAACCAGCATGGGAGAGATGTCGATCTTTTCAGGTGGGATGGGAGATTTGAAGCGGAAGTTCTGCAGGATGCTGGTGAGGATGAGGAAGAGCTCCATCCGAGCGAGGTGCTCCCCAAAGCAAGAGCGTTTCCCTAGGAAAGAGGAGGAAGGTGAATACAGGCTTTCAGATGACTTGGCAGTGGCTTGGAAAGGGAAGGGGACTCACTCACCGATGGAGAAAGGCATAAAAGCCTTATTCCTCTTGAACTGCCCGTTCTCATCCAGGAAATGTTGGGGGTCAAACACATCTGGTCTTTCAAAATGTTTGGGGTCTCTCAGCACAGATCCAAGCAGAGGGAAGACTTCCGTCCCCTGAACAAGAGAGGGAGAGAACCTTAGAATCATAGAATTCTAGAGCTGGAAAGGACCCTGTGGGCCATCTAGTGCTACCACCTGTGATGAAGAAATCTCAACTAAAGCATCCATGGCAGATGGCCATCCAACCTCGGTTGAAAAACCTTGATGGAAAGAGATTCCACCACCTTCTGAGGAAGCCCTTTCCACAGTCCAAAAGCTCTTGCCCTCAAAGAGTTCTTCCTGATGAGAAGGGAAGGGGGAAATGGCTTTTGGAAGGTTAGAATCAAACCCTTTTAAGCCCCATAACCACCACCACTCCTGTGGGGAAGGCAGCACTAGAAGATGTGGATTCGGAACCAACACCACATCAACTGGCTGGGCTCTTCAGGTCTTATTTTGGATTTGACTCAGATACCCCCACAATGATGATGGCAGACAGGTCCGAGACAGAGGTGCCTCAGGGGAATTTGCTGGCCCACAAAACTTGTCTGGAAATTGTACTGAAGAGCAGATTCTAAGGCTCAGGAATCAATGAAACCACAGTACCTTGGGAATGGTGTATCCCTGGAACTTGGTATCACAGGTCACACGCCTTGCTAATCCCAAGGGGAGCATGTCAGTAAACCTCTGGATCTCGTGGATCACAGCATCCGTGTACGGCATCAGGGGACGGTCATCCATGTTGGGAATGCGATTCAGGCCAATCACACGTTGAATCTCTTCATGGATCTTCTCTGTTGAGAAATCAGCAGGATGTGACAAAAGGTGTCCATTTGCAGCTTCCGGGGAGCTAAACAAGGATCCCAGTTCATAACTGGCAAAAACAAAGATATTTCTCCACCCTCCTTTTCAGGCCCTTCCCCATTCACCTTCAATTTCTGGGTATTTCAGCAGAAGCAGGAAGCCATAGCGCAAGGTGGTGCTGACCGTTTCTGTGCCGGCAAAGAAGATGTTAGCTGTCGTACAAACCAGATTCTCTAGGAAGAACTCTGTGTTTGGGTTTCCCTTTTCCTAGCAAGAAGAAAAAGGAGAAAGAAGTTGTTTCACAGATTATATCTTGGGATAGGCTACAATCTGATTGCCTCCTGTCTATGAAGCTCTCTCTCCCCTACTGATTGGCTGGGCTGCAGTGATGTCATGCTCAATCCAATGATGGGGAAAGGACAGTTGTGGGGTGCTGAAAAGCAACCCCAAGATTGTGTGGGGAACAAAGGCTACAGAGGCAAAGGAGAAGTGCCTGCTGAATCAGGCCCATCTAGTCCAGCATCCTGTTCTCACAGCAGCCAAGCAGATGCCCACAAGGAAGGAGGATTTGAGCACAAGAGCCCTCTCCCCTCCCGTGGTTTCCAGCAATTCAGAAGCATTGTTGCGACCAACTGTGGAGAGCAGGGCACAGCCATCCTGGCCAGTAGCCTTCAATAGAACTCTCCTCATCAATGTGTTAAATCCTCTTTTAAAGCCATTCATAAAATTCACGATCTGCTATAACCTTAGGGAGAATGTAATGAAAATGATATATAGATGGCATCACACTCCAGCAAAACTTGCGAAAATGTATAAAGGCAGATGTCAGGGAACCCTTGGAGGGCAGCAGAAAGCCCGGCAGGGTGGTGCTAGGACCCTCCGAGGGTGAAAGTTCCGAACATTGCAGAAGCGACAGGAAGACTTCCTGTGGGAGTGACGAAGGGAAAGGGAGCTCTGGGGTGGATAGGCTGAGGGATGCTTCAGGTCCTGAACACTTACATAGGGAGGTAGGAACGGAGGAAGGCACCGCAGTTCCATCGCCCCAATTGCGTAGAGGGGTGAAACATAAAGAGGGAAGGAGGAGACTTGAGGTGACGAAATTATTTGGTTGGGGGGCACTCCAGAAGAGCGCCACTTCTGGGATTTGAGAGTGACATGGACGGTCACTGATTTCTGAGCTCTGCACTGTATATACTTGTACAATAAACCGTTGTAAATAAACGGAAGGAGAGTTGAGACTCGTTACTCGTGAGAAGCCACTACAGAACTCTTACAGCAGATCACCAATCTGCTGGAGATGCAAAAAAGAGACAGGATCATACTTACACATGTGGTGGAACTGCACAATCATCCGTGAATTTTGGTATAAATTATACAATGAATTCAAAAAGTTATTTAGGAGGAGGAGGAGTTTGGATTTGATATCCCGCTTTATCACTACCTGAATGAGTCTCAAAGTGGCTCACATTCTCCTTTCCCTTCCTGCCCCACAACAAACACTCTGTGAGTTCAGTGGGGCTGAGAGACTTCAGAGAAGTGTGACTAGCCCAAGGTCACCCAGCAGCTGCATGTGGAGGAGCGGAGACGCCTTCCTCCTAGGAATAATGACAGTGGAAATCGGAAAATCAGAAATCAGAAAAGATATAAGACCATTGTTTATGTATGGAACTACATCAGCCAGAATATTAGTGGTAAGAAATTGGAAAAATGAAACAGTACCTACGATAATAGAATGGCAGACTCTTAATATTGAATACTGGCAAAGATGACGTGGAAAGTAAGAGGGCTTTCCAATCAGAAAGTATAGAAAGAGTGGAAAATATTACTTAAAAACATACTGTACAAGTAACAAGCTCCTTGCAGAATTCAATTGATCCTTGTAAAACACAATGTGTAAATGTTAATTTACTAGAGTACACAAAGATAAATAAAGGGTAATAGATAAATGAGGGTAATAGAAGGCTGTGCATTAAATGTAAATAACAATACAAGTACAATGAGAAGAATTGGAAGAGTTTTATTTAGAAATTTAATGAACAATTGTATAATAATGCAAATTTCTTTTTTTTTGGTGTGTTTTCTTCCTTTCCCCCCTCTCTTTTTGTCTTAATCTTTTCTTTTTATCTTTACATATGTGTATATGTATGTGCATATATTTGTATTTTAATTCAATAAAGATTTATGAAAGAAAGAAGGAAACAAACAAACAAACAAACAAACAAACAAACAAACAAACAGAGGTTTCCTTAAACAGAAATTGATCACAGTACTTAGAAGAACACAATCTTACCTGCTGCATTTTCACTAGGAAGCAATCAATGAAATCCCGAGGGTTGTTGGGGTCCAGGGTCTCCTTGTTCGCTTTTATCTTCCTCATAAAGAACTCTTTCATGAGCAAGAGCTTCTTGAAGGCTTTATTTTGTGGGCCAGGCAGGTGCTGCATGATGCCTGAGAACATTTCGTAGAACTGTGTGTGTCGGGTTTGGAGGAATGCAGAGTTAGGGGGAGGAAGAGAGAGAACAGATATTGAACAAAGTAAGATGACATGGATTTTGGGGGCAGACAGAAGCAGGAGTTCCTCCCTCCCTTGGTTCCTCGTTATCATGGAAGTTTTGGGGAAAAGTGACAAGGAAGGCAATTTGGAGGAAGAATCAGGAGGTGGGGAGGAATTGCTTACAAAGCCAGCTGCTTCAGTGCCTCAATCTGAGATTCGCTCTGGTTGAAGCAACATTGTAAACTTGCTCTGGGCAGAGCCTGACCAAAGAGCAAGACAGATAAGGAGATGCAGTACCACGGAGAGCTCAGAGTGAGACGCTTTCTCCAACAAATAGCAAAACCATTTTTAAGCTTCTCCCAAGTTCTGCCCACTTGTGGAGAACTTAGTTTCTGCTGGTATGGAAGATTGTATTATTGGCTTTTGTTGTTCAGGCTCACTCAGACCCTTGAATGTGATCTAGCTCCTAAGCTGGTGATGCTGCAGCTTTTAACCCTGTGTCTTGACCACTGTTGCACTTGGGGTAATGAGAAAGCCCCACCCAGTGGTGGCTGTCCTGCATACCATGCCTTGAGTAGATAAAGAGAAATTGCATTATTCACAAACTCATGATGGCCTTCCCCTTCCGATCCAATTTACCTGTCCCCAAGAGGTGGCAGTAAACTGCAAGGTTTCCAGTATAATGTGGAGCAAGGACAGAAACTCCTGATCTTCGTATTCAAAGCGGTTGCCAAAGGTGATGGAGCTGATGATGTTGGACACTGAGCGGCTCAGGACAAAAGTGGGGTCAAAGGGTTCACCTAGAAAGAGAGACCCCCAAGTCAATCAACCTTGGAGCAAATCAAGACTACCCTTTGTAAATCAATCCAGTCTTTAATTGTGTTTTCTTTCATCTGCCTATTTCTCCCTAGCCGTTCATCTAAAGCTCTCAAGGTGGCTTACAGAATATTAATTAGAAGAGTATACAGATAAAAACCACAATTAATACTTACTGTAAAAACTCATAAAACATCATCAAAATTAAACCAAAAGATTCAGTTTATCAGCATTAAATTCTCAGTTAACCATCAACAGTTCCGATTATTTGTAAGCCATTATGCCACATTTCTTGAAGATACCAAAACAGAGCTCACTTTTTGTTGCCCTCAGGGATTCCAGCAGGAAGTGGATCTCCTCCAGGATCCGTTCTTCAACGGATCTCTTTCCCATCCCAAAATTCCTCAGTGTCATGATGGAGAATCGGCGTAGCGGTTTAGCCCGTTCCCAGTTACAGAAGACAACCCCTGAGAAGCAAAGGAGGAGTAAAGGGAAGGAGGAGCAGGAGAATGTGCACTCAGTGGGAATGTGGCTGAAAACACACAGTGATTGAGATCCCCCCTCTAAAAAATAATAATGATGAAAACATCTTCATTTTCAAATCTTGTCCAGTTTTAAAGTTCAGAATACATAGAATCATAGAATCATAGAGTTGGAAGAGACCACAAGGGCCACCCAGTCCAACCCCCTGCCAAGCAGGAAACACCATCAAAGCATTCCTGACAGGTGGCTGTCAAGCCTCTGCTTAAAGACCTCCAAAGAAGGAGTCTCCACCACACTCCTTGGCAGCAAATTTCACTGTTGAACAGCTCTTACTGTCAGGAAGTTCTTCCTAATGTTTAGGTGGAATCTTCTTTCTTGTAGTTTGAATCCATTGCTCCGTGTCCGCTTCTCAGGAGCAGCAGAAAACAACCTTTCTCCCTCCTCTATATGACATCCTTTTATATATTTGAACATGGCTATCATATCACCCCTTAACCTTCTCTTCTCCAGGCTAAACAAACCCAGCTCCCTAAGCCGTTCCTCATAAGGCATCGTTTCCAGGCCTTTGACCATTTTGGTTGCCCTCCTCTGGATACGTTCCAGCTTGTCAGTATCCTTCTTGAACGGTGGTGCCCAGAATTCAGCTTTTGGGAGAACATCCTAAGATATGTGTGGTTTTTTTAATAGAGATAGAGACTCTCAGGATCATTTACCTCCTCAGTAAAATGGATATAACAATAATCTATGGCACACAACCACCATTGAGACTCTCCAGTGCTAAACTTGCTAAAAGGTGCCATATAAATGCCAATAATCATGTGCTCTGGCCAAGAATTGCCATAGAAGAGACTGACCGTAACCCTGGAAAATCCAGTCAAACGTGGCTTGCTCTCCACGGTCGCTGAACACTTCAGCCTGATCCACCAGGGCCTCCTTCACGGCATCGTATCCAGACAAGACGACAACGCGGCGGGGCCCTAAATGGATGGTGTAGACAGGACCATATTTCTCACGGATCTGTGAAAAGAGAACACAAGGAGAGCCTGATGGATCAGGTTAAAATGGGGCACATCTAGAGTCCAGTATCCTCTCCTCAGAGTGTCCAACCAGATGCCCATTATGGGAAACCTTCAAGCAGGACCCAAACGCAAGAGCGCTCTCCCCTCGTGTGGTTTCCAGAAACTGGGATGCAGAGGCATTGCTGCCTCCAACTGCGGAGGCAAAGCAGATCCATGGTGACTTCAGCTATCGGCACTTCCCTCCATTCCCACATTCCATGAAGCAGAATAATGAACAGGGAGAATCAAAGTTGCAATGAGACAAAAGAGAAGGTGGGTGGGCAGAGTGATCTTCATTCATCATCAGCACATAATAATGATTTTATAACCACAATTCAGAAAACGGATAACTCTGCTCTGAAGCATCATAGAACAGAGCTTTCCAAACCTCTCATGTTGTCGACACACTTTTAAAGACATGTGTCATTTCGCAACACAGCCATTCAGTATTAGTAGCAAACTGGACGTTAAACTAACCCCTTTCCAGCCCCGGGAGGAGCGGAGAGACACCTACACTCTGCAGCCAACACACAAATGTGTTGTGACACACAGGTTGGAAAGCTCTGTTACAGAAAGTTACCTTCATGAGTGAATGATACATATCACTTGTGTTGACTTGGAGCAGGTTCCCGATGAAGGGGAGGGGAGTTGGTCCAGGCGGCATCTTGCTTTTGCGGTGCATCTGCCGCCATGTTGAGAGGACCGTCAGGCAAGAGAGGCAGATGACCAGGAAAAGGGCTGCTGCTCCCAGGAGATCCATGGGGAGGTTGCGGGTGGCCTGTGGAGCTCTACAGGTAATGCGTTCCTGACCAGCTGGGAAGAGAAAATGCCTGCATGGCCCGAGTTGAGCCTGTTACATACCTTTGGAAAAAAAACCTCCTTGAAATTGTGCAACTTGCTCAGGGTCTTCTTTCAAGTCAATAAGAGGAGAGCATCCAGAGCAAAGTTCAGATGGACAGATAGTGGTGACAGGGAGCTGCCTGCCCAAGTCTGCACAACTAAGGGAGCTTCAAGGAGTCCCAGAGTCAAACACAATTCTCTCACCTTGTTTCTCAGAATTTCACAGTTGAGAAGCAGATAAACTGTACTTCTGATCATGTCACTGTGCGTGCAGAATGTGTAGATAAGAATCCAAAGTTGGGAGATAATAATATATAATAATAATAATTTATTATTTATACCCCGCCCATCTGGCTGGGTTTCCCCAGCCACTCTGGGCGGCTTTCAACAAAGCATTAAAATACAATAATCTATAAAACATTAAAAGCCTCCCTAAACAGGGCTGCATTCAGATGTCTTTTAAAGGTCTGGTAATTGTTGTTCTCTTTGACATCTGAAGGGAGGGCGTTCCACAGGGCGGGTGCCACTACCGAGAAGGCCCTCTGCCTGGTTCCCTGTAACTTGGCTTCACGCAGTGAGGGAACCGCCAGAAGGCCCTCGGCACTGGACCTCGGCTGACCGATGGGGGTGGAGACGCTCCTTCAGGTATACTGGACCGAAGCCATTTAGGGCTTTAAAGGTCAGCACCAACACTTTGAATTGTGCTCGGAAACGTACTGGGAGCCAGTGTAAGATATAGATATAGATAAGATATAGATATAGATAAGATATAGAGCTTAGATCCAAATGTTCTGCAGGAAAGGGGAGTCAAATGATCTATCCAAAGGAGCTTCCTCGTATCCCCCTTTTTAAAGGGGCAGTGTGGCTAATGTGTTTGTTTAATTTTGGTTTGTTTAATTTCAGTTTATTGTAGTTTTCATAGTCTTTGGTTTTGTATTGTTTTAGTGTGGGTTTTTTTTTTTTTTTTTAGGTTTTATTTTGTTCTTAAGGGGAGGGGTCAGGGCTGCCTGGGAGGGGGTCCCAGCCAACAAAATGGCTGGGGCAAGTTCCACAGGGGGGGATCCACTGGGACAACCGATCTCAGTGATCTTGGGTAGGAGGAGGAGTTACGCTAAGACCAGACCATGTCATTGCCGAGGAGGCAGGTTTAGTCGTTGTTTGAGGACTATCCCTGCCTCCAGGTCTGGCCCCGATCGGATGGATACTGGAATCAGCCAGGGATACCCACATGACCAGAAGGTGCTGCTGTGCAATGCCAGGTCAATGATGAACAAAACAACTGCCATCCACGACCTGATTGTGGATGGAGGACTTGACCTGGCATGTGTAACAGAGACTTGGTTGGATGAGGTAGATGGGCCTGGCCTTGCCGCTGCTTGTCCACCAGGTTTCTCTTACGCACAGCAACCCAGGCCTTGTGGGCGGGGAGGGGGGGTTGCAGTGATTTTTAGGAAGTCATTAGTTTGCACCAGGCGTCCTATTGGGAAGACCCAGTTCTCTGAGTGCATGTTCTGGAAGTTGGGCAATAGGGGCAGTACAGGATTCCTGTTGGTGTACCGACCTCCCCGCTGCACCAAGGATTCCTTGCCCGAGCTGCTTCAGGTCGTGGCGGATGTTCTCCTGGAGACACCTAGTTTGGTTGTCCTAGGGGATTTTAACATCCATGCCAACACGACCTTACAAGGGATCGCTCGGGACTTCGTGGAAAGCATGGCCTCCATGGGGCTGTCCCTGAATACGTCTGGCCCAACTCATAGCCAAGGACATGCCTTAGACCTGGTATTCACCTCTATGGATGCTGGTGATCTGACATTTAAAAAAAGTGAAACTAAAGAAGTGCCATGGTCAGATCACTTCCTGGTTCAACTGGACTTCTCCGCGACCCTTCCCCTCTGCAGGGAGGTGGGACCGATTCGGATGGTCCGCCCCCGCCACTTAATGGATCCAAATGGTTTCCAGAGAGTGGTAGGGGATGCTTTATCCCATGTTGATGGCCTTTCAGCTGATTCCCTGGTGACCCGCTGGAATGCGGAGTTAACCAGGGCTATTGACTGTTTGGCTCTGAAGCGCCCTCTCCAATTGCATGGAGCCCGGACAGCCCCGTGGTTTTCCCCGGAGCTGAGGGCGATGAAACAATCGTTGAGACGGCTAGAGCGCCGGTGGTGGATAACTCATTCTGAATCTGACCGGACACAGGTGAGAGCTCAATGTCGAGCCTACCAAGTGGCGGTAGCGACGGCGAAGAAGACTTTCTTCACCGCCTCTATTCATCTGCAGAAAACAGCAGCAGGAGACTTTTTCAGGTGGTTCGCAATTTAGCGGAACCACCTGCTCCATCAGGGCCCAGTACGGGCCACATGCTCTCCTGCAATGATTTTGCAAAGTTTTTTTGCAGATAAAGTCGCTCAGATTCGGAAAGAGGTAGACTCCACCGTGGGAGCAGGGCCGGGGCGGGAGAATGCTAGAGTCCTGTCTAGTCCAGTTGTGTGGGATCAATTCCAATCTGTTACCTCTGAGGATGTGGACAGGCTGCTTGGACGAGTGAAACCAACCACCTGTCTCCTTGATCCTTCCCCATCCTGGCTTATAAAAGCTAGCTGGGAAGGGCTGGGCGATGGGCTCTGCGGGGTGGTGAATGCTTCTCTTTGCGAGGGAACCTTCCCAGACCCGCTAAAAGAGGCGGTTATTAAACCGCTTCTTAAAAAACCATCTTTGGATGCGGCCAATATGGCCAACTATCGCCCAGTCTCAAATCTTCCAT
Source organism: Darevskia nairensis (assembly GCA_034642065.1). Classification (NCBI taxonomy): domain Eukaryota; kingdom Metazoa; phylum Chordata; class Lepidosauria; order Squamata; family Lacertidae; genus Darevskia; species Darevskia nairensis. Next base: position 611,378 of record JAWWNI010000825.1, on the reverse strand, counting down.
TCTTGGGCAAGGTGATTGAGCGCGTGGTTGCTGAACAACTCCAGGCACGCCTGGAAGAAGCGGACCATTTGGATCCCTTCCAATCGGGATTCAGACCTCATCATGGGACTGAAACTGCCTTGGTCGCACTGGTCGATGATCTCCGGCGGGCTAGGGACAAAGGTGAGAGCTGTTTCCTAGTTCTGCTGGATCTCTCAGTGGCCTTAGACACCATCGACCATAACATCCATCTGGACCGTCTAGAGGGGTTGGGAGCTGGGGGCACTGTTATACAGTGATTCCGCTCCTTCCTCTTGGGCCGTGTTCAGAAAGTGGTGGTGGGGGATGAGTGTTCAGACCCCTGGGCTCTCACTTGTGGGGTACCTCAGGGTTCTGTCCTCTCCCCCATGCTTTTTAACATCTATATGCAGCCGCTGGGAGAGATCATCAGGGGGTTTGGACTGGGTGTTCATCAGTATGCGGATGATACCCAGCTCTACCTCTCTTTCAAATCAGAACCAGTGAAGGCGGTGAAGGTCCTGTGTGAGTGTCTGGAGGCGGTTGGAGGATGGATGGCGGCTAACAGATTGAGGTTGAATCCTGACAAGACAGAAGTACTGTTTTTGGGGGACAGGAGGCGGGCAGGTGTGGAGGACTCCCTGGTCCTGAATGGGGTAACTGTGCCCCTGAAGGACCAGGTGCGCAGCCTGGGAGTCATCTTGGACTCACAGCTGTCCATGGAGGCGCAGGTTAATTCTGTATCCAGGGCAGCTGTCTACCAGCTCCATCTGGTACGCAGGCTGAGACCCTACCTGCCCGCGGACTGTCTCACCAGAGTGGTGCATGCTCTAGTTATCTCCCGCTTGGACTACTGCAATGCGCTCTATGTGGGGCTACCTTTGAAGGTGACCCGGAAACTACAATTAATCCAGAATGCGGCAGCTAGACTGGTGACTGGGAGCGGCCGCCGAGACCACATAACACCCGTCTTGAAAGACCTACACTGGCTCCCAGTACGTTTCCGAGCACAATTCAAAGTGTTGGTGCTGACCTTTAAAGCCCTAAATGGCTTCGGTCCAGTATACCTGAAGGAGCGTCTCCACCCCCATCGTTCAGCCTGGACACTGAGGTCCAGTGCCGAGGGCCTTCTGGCAGTTCCCTCACTACGAGAAGCCAAGTTACAGGGAACCAGGCAGAGGGCCTTCTCGGTAGTGGCACCCGCCCTGTGGAACGCCCTCCCACAAGATGTCAAAGAGAACAACAACTACCAGATCTTTAGAAGTCATCTGAAGGCAGCCCTGTTTAGGGAGGCTTTTAATGTTTAATAGATTGTTGTATTTTAATGTTCTGTTGAAAGCCGCCCAGAGTGGCTGGGGAAACCCAGCCAGATGGGCGGGGTATGAATAATAAATTATTATTATTATTATTATTATTATTATTATTATCTTTCACAGGAAATTGCAAAAGACCCAGCCCTATCTTCCTCTGACTCAGGTGGCTATACCTCCTGATATTTTGGCTAGCTATAAAGAAGATAAAAATATAGCTGAGAAGTGGATAAAAGATACTTTGTAAGTGATAACGCTTAGGACTAGTCACATATTTGAAGGAAACAAAGATGGAAATTTGAATTAAACTTCTATCTGCTCATGCCTCTGTGAACATAGAATAGATAAATAAGGTTCAAGAGTCAGGGGGCGTAATATGGTGGGTAGAGTCAACTGTTCTACGAGAAAGTGGAGTGAAAGGACAGCTACAACGTGAAATGTGTGATCTCTTTATTCACAGCATGGGAACAGCAGACGACATAAGAATTTTGTGGGATGCTTTTACAGCTGTGGTTCTGGTATGCCTTATAAATAGAAGCGCAGGTAAAAGAAGAGAATAGAGAACAAAGACAAAATATCTCATCTTGCAGCTTCCCCAATTAGGGGTGCAGCAGAAAAATGAACATTCACAAGAAATAAGGTAGCAAGATACTAAACATTTAGACAAAGATGTAATTCCAGAAAATGGAAAAATGTTTAAAATTGCCACTGCTAAAATTATGGGTGTGTGGCCAAGGTGGGTGACGATGGGGTTCCGATTCTCCAAGACACCTGGCCACCTTCAGAGGGGAATGGCACACATTTCATAAAAATGCGGAATGGAGGCAAAGCCAACCAGCATGGGAGAGATGTCGATCTTTTCAGGTGGGATGGGAGATTTTAAACGGAAGTTCTGCAGGATGCTGGTGAGGATGAGGAAGAGCTCCGTCCGAGCGAGGTGCTCCCCAAAGCAAGAGCGTTTCCCTAGGAAAGAGGAGGAAGGTGAATACAGGCTTTCAGATGACTTGGCAGTGGCTTGGAAAGGGAAGGGGACTCACTCACCGATGGAGAAAGGCATAAAAGCCTTATTCCTCTTGAACTGCCCGTTCTCATCCAGGAAATGTTGGGGGTCAAACACATCTGGTCTTTCAAAATGTTTGGGGTCTCTCAGCACAGATCCAAGCACAGGGAAGACTTCAGTCCCCTGAACAAGAGAGGGAGAGAACCTTAGACTCATAGAATTCTAGAGCTGGAAAGGACCCTGTGGGCCATCTAGTGCTACCACCTGTGATGAAGAAATCTCAACTAAAGCATCCATGGCAGATGGCCATCCAACCTCGGTTGAAAAACCTTGGAAAGAGATTCCACCACCTTCTGAGGGAGCCCTTTCCACAGTCCAAAAGCTCTTGCCCTCAAAGAGTTCTTCCTGATGAGAAGGGAAGGGGGAAATGGCTTTTGGAAGGTTAGAATTAAACCCCTTTAAGCCCCATAACCACCACTCCTTTGGGGAAGGCAGCACTAGAAGATGTGGAACCAACACCACATCAACTGGCTGGGCTCTTCAGGTCTTATTTTGGATTTGACTCGGATACCCCCACAATGATGATGGCAGACAGGTCCGAGACAGAGGTGCCTCAGGGGAATTTGCTGGCCTACAAAACTTGTCTGGAACATGTACTGAAGGGTGGAGTCTAAGTCTGAAGAATTAATAGAACCACAATACCTTGGGAATGGTGTATCCCCGGAACTGGGTATCACAGGTCACACGTCTTGCTACCCCTGTTGGGACCAGATCTGAGAATCTCTGGATCTCGTGGATCACAGCATCCATGTAGGGCATCAGGGGACGGTCATCCATGTTGGGAATGCGATTCAGGCCAATCACCCGTTCAATCTCTTCGTGGACTTTCTCTGTTGAGAAACCAGCAGGATGTGACCAAAAGTGCCATTTGCAACTTCAGGGAACTAAACAAGGATCCCAGCTCATAGGTGGGAAAGCAAAGAGGGACCTTCCCATAGAAAGGCAAGGACACATCTCTCCACCCTCCTTTCCAGCCCCTTCCCCATTCACCTTCAATTTCTGGGTATTTCAGCAGAAGCAGGAAGCCATAGCGCAAGGTGGTGCTGACAGTTTCTGTGCCAGCAAAAAAGACATTGAGGGTCGTCATAACGAGATTCTCTTGGAAGAACTCTGTGTCTGGGTTTCCCTTTTCCTAGCAAGAAGAAAAAGGAGAAAGAAGTTGTTTCACAGATTATATTCTGGGATAGGCTACAATCTGACTGCCTCCTGTCTATAAAACTCTCTCTCCCCTACTGATTGGCTGAGCTGCAATGATGTCATGCTCAATCCAATGAGGGGGAAGGGACAGTCGTGGAGTGCTGAAAAGCAGCCCAATGATTGTGTGGGGAACAGATGGCTGGGTGGAGAGGAGGGAGGAGTCACATAGTCCTTTTGTGCACAAAGGCTACAAAGGCAAAGTGGAAGTGCATTCTGAATCAGGCCCATCTAGTCCAGCATCCTGTTCTCACAGCAGCCAACCAGATGCCCACTGGGAAGGAGGGTTTGAGCACAAGAGCCCTCTCCCCTCCCGTGGTTTCCACCAATTCAGAAGCATTGTTGCAACCAACTGTGGAGAGCAGGGCACAGCCATCCTGGCCAGTAGTCTTCAATAGAATTCTTCTCATCAATGTGTCAAATCCTCTTTTAAAGCCATACATAGAATCATAGAATCATAGCATCAAAGCATTATTGACAGGTGGCTGTCAAGCCTCTGCTTAAAGACCTCCAAAGAAGGAGACTCCACCACACTCCTTGGCAGCAAATTCCACTGTCGAACAGCTCTTACTGTCAGGAAGTTCTTTCTAATGTTTAGGTGGAATCTTCTTTCTTGTAGTTTGAATCCATTGCTCTGTGTCCTCTTCTCAGGAGCAGCAGAAAACAACTTCTCTCCCTCCTCTATATGACATCCTTTTATATATTTGAACATGGCTATCATATCACCCCGTAACCTTCTCTTCTCCAGGCTAAACATACCCAGCTCCCTAAGCCGTTCCTTATAAGGCATTGTTTCCAGGCCTTTGACCATTTTGGTTGCCCTCCTCTGGACACGTTCCAGCTTGTCAGTATCCTTCTTGAACTGTGGTGCCCAGAACTGGACATAGTATTCCAGGTGAGGTCTGACCAGAGCGGAATAAAGTGGTACTATTACTTCCCTTGATCTAGATGCTATACTCCTATTGATGCAGCCCAGAATTGCATTGGCTTTTTTAGCTGCTACATCACACTGTTGACTCATGTCTGGTTTGTGGTCTACTAAGACTCCTAGATCCTTTTCACATGTACTGCTCTCAAGCCAGGTGTCACCCATCCTGTATTTGTGCCTTTCATTTTTTTTGCCCAAATGCAGTACTTTACATTTCTCCCTGTTAAAAATCTGTCTTATTTTTGGGGTATGGCTGATGTTTCACAAATGCGTAGAAATCCTGCTATGGCTTATTTTGTGGCTACAGCTTATTTTAGGAGAAACAGGGTAGAAGAACATAATCTTACCTGCTGCATTTTCACCAGGAAGCAATCAATGAAATCCCGAGGGTTGTTGGGGTCCAGGGTCTCCTTGTTCGCTTTTACCTTCTTCGCAATAAACTCCTTCAGGCCCAACAGCTTCTTGAAGGTTTTATTTTGTGGGCCAGGCAGGTGCTGCATGGTGCCTGAGAACATGTCGTAGAGCTGTGTTTGGAGGAATGCAGAGTTAGGGGGAGGAAGAGAGAGAACAGATAGTGAACAAAGTGACTTGAGCTTGATTTTGGGGGCAGACAGAAGCAGGAGTTCCTCCCTCCCTTGGTTCCTCGTTATCATGGAAGTTTTGGGGAAAAGTGACAAGGAAGGCAATTTGGAGGAAGAATCAGGAGGTGGGGAGGAATTGCTTACAAAGCCAGCTGCTTCAGTGCCTCAATCTGAGATTCGCTCTGGTTGAAGCAACATTGTAAACTTGTTCCGGGCAGAGCCTGACCAAAGAGCAAGGCAGATAAGGAGATGCAGTACCACGGAGAGCTCAGAGTGAGATGCTTTCTCCAACAAATAGAAAAACCATTTTTAAGCTTCTCCCAAGTTCTGCCCACTTGTGGGGAACTTAGTTTCTGCTGGTATGGAAGATTGTATTATTGGCTTTTGTTGTTCAGGCTCACTCAGACCCCAGAATGTGATCTAGCTCCTAAGCTGGTGATGCTGCAGCTTTTAACCCTATGTCTTGACCACTGTTGCACTTGGGGTAATGAGAAAGCCACCCAGTGGTGGCTGTCCTGCATACCATGCCTTGAGTAGATTGCATTAGAGAAATTGAGAAGAGAAATTGCATTATTCACAAACTCACGATGGAAATCCTCCCCTTCCCCTCCAATTTACCTGTCCCCAAGAGGTGGAAGTAAACTTCAAGGTTTCCAGCATAGCGCGGAGCAAGAAGAGAAACTCCTGATCTTCGTATTCAAAGCGGTTGCCAAAGGTGATGGAGCTGATGATGTTGGACACTGAGCGGCTCAGGACAAAAGTGGGGTCAAAGGGTTCACCTAGAAAGAGAGACCCCCAAGTCAATCAACCTTGGAGCAAATCAAGACTACCCTTTGTATATCAATCCAGTCTTTAATTGTGTTTTCTTTCATCTGCCTATTTCTCCCTCGCTGTTCATCTAAAGCTCTCAAGGTGGCTTACAGAATATTAATTAGAAGAGTATAAGCGTAAAAACCACAATTAATACTTACTGTAAAAACTCATGAAACACCATCAAAATTAAACCAAAAGATTCTGTTTATCAGCATTCTAAAAGATACCAAAAACTGAGCTCACTTTTTGTTGCCCTCAGGGATTCCAGCAGGAAGTGGGTCTCCTCCTGGATCCGCTCTTCGATGGATCTCTTTCCCACCCCAAAATTCCTCAGCGTCATGATGGAGAATTGGCGTAGCTGTTTGGCCCGTTCCCCATTACTGAAGCCAACCCCTGGGAAGCAAAGGAGGAGTTGTATCACAGTGTGGTACATTGGCTTGACAGCCACAGAATGAAAGTCTTTACAGAGGGTGGTGAACACGGCACATGATATATTACATCGCAAGGGATCAATGCCTTAGGAGAGTGAGAAAAATTCTCAAGGACGATTCACACCCCGGCCAGCACCTCTTTAATCTCCTACCCTTGGGCAGGAGATATAGAAGTATCATCAGTCATACCAGCAGGTTAAAAAACAGTTTCTATCCGTGGGCTGTTAGGCTGCTGAACGGAAATTAATATAGTGCAACTGACTTTCGGGGTTGGTGTGTTGTGCGACAAACACACAGAGTGCAATGAGATTGAGTGTTTGTGGGGTGGGAGGCTCGGTTAATTTCATTGTACACAGGTTGTACATTGACAATAAAGGTATTATTATTAAAGGGACGGAGGAGCAGGAGAATGTGCACTCAGTGGGAATGTGGCTGAAAACACACAGTGATGGAGATCCCCCCCACCCCCCAAAAAATGACAAAACTTATTCATTTTCAAATCTTGTCCAGTTTTAAAGTTCAGCTTTCAGCTTTTTGGAGAACACCTTGAGATGTGTGTGTGTTTTTCTTAGAGATAGAGACTCTCTCAGACTCATTTACCTCCTCAGTAAAATGGCTATAACACAGAAGGTGCCATATAAATGCCAGTAATCATGTGCTCTGGCCAAGAATTGCCCAAGAAGAGACTGACCGTAACCCCGGAAAATCCAATCAAACGTGGCTTGCTTTCCACGGCCACCAAACTCTTCAGCCTGATCCACCAGGGCCTCCTTCACGGCATCGTATCCACATAACACCACAATGCGGCGGAGCCCTAAGTGGATGGTGTAGACAGGACCATATTTCTCATGAATCTGTGAAAAGAGAGCACAAGGAGAGTCTGCTGCATCAGGTTAAAAGCAATACACTCTGGATTTGCGTATGGTCTAATCCTTATCCCTCAAAGATATCTCACAAGGCTGCGGGTCCAGATTCCCCAACCCTCGGGGTTTACTCCCGAATCCTTTCGCATGAATGAGTGTAACTGGGAAGCAGTGGAGGTTTAGGATCAGAGTTCTCCTAGATTGTCTACCTTCTCTGGTTGATGAGCCCCTTCTGCCCCCTATTTCTCTCTTCATGCAGAAACTGCTTTCTTGACTGTTGGACCCTCTGTTGGTCTCAGTCTGCCACTGCCCATTATCACATACAAGACACCTCCCTAACTCACTGAGGGTTTGCAACCCTTCTGATACCTTTACCTGTTTCAGCCGGTGAGTTTAAGCTGCTTCCTGGAGTCTGGCCACTGTTGCATGCTGACAGCTTCTCGGAGCCATGGAGGGGAGAGGGAATTAACAACCCAAAAGGAACACGCTGTGTGCCCAACCAGATATACTGCTTCTCCCCAACATCTCATACACCTCAGAGACAATCAAAAGCTGGAGAATGTGGTGGAAGGAGAATTATGAGATGTTGAGTCAAGTGGGGGAGAGAGAGAGAGAGAAAGAGAGAGAGAGAGAGAGAGAGAGAGAGAGAGAGAGAGAGAGAGAGAGAGAGAGAGAGAGATGGGTGGGTGGATTGAATGAGTGATCTTCATTAAGCAGCAGTATAAAAAAAGATTTGATAATAACAAATCAGAGAGTGGATAACTGGCACATTATAGAAAGTTACCTTCATGAGTGAATGGTACATATCTCTTGTGTTGACTTGGAGCAGGTTCCCGATGAAGGGGAGGGGAGTTGGTCCAGGCGGCATCTTGCTTTTGCGGTGCATCTGCCGCCATGTTGAGAGGACCGTCAGGCAAGAGAGGCAGATGACCAGGAAAAGGGCTGCTGCTCCCAGGAGATGCATGGGGAGGTTGCGGGTGGCCTGTGGAGCTCTACAGGCAATGTGTTGCTGACCAGCTGGGAAGAGAAAATACCTGCACAGCCCAAGTTGAGCCTGGGCTGCTCTCCTCTTATTGACTTGAAAGAAGACCCTGAGCATAGAGTAAACAAGTTGCACATTTTTAAGGAGGGGTTTCTTCCTTGAACCCCCTCCTTGAAAATGTGCAACTTGTTTACTCTCTGCTCAGGGTCTTCTTTCAAGTCAATAAGAGGAGAGCATCCAGAGCAAAGTTCAGATGGACAGATAGTGGTGACAGGGAGCTGCCTGCCCAAGTCTGCACCACCACGGGAGCTTCAAGGAGTCCCAGAGTCAAACACAATTCTCTCACCTTGTTTCTCAGAATTCTGTATCATTTGACAGGGTCTCTGCTGGTGGAAGACTTGGAGGAGAGCAGCTGAGAAAGAGGCTGCAAAGGGGTGGCTGTGGCAGTAATAGAATAGTCCAGGGAGTCAATGAAAGAGACAGAATCCCAGAAGTTCCACCATCTGAGACTCCTAGAAGACATCTCCTGATTGATTTACCAACTTTCCTTGTTACTTATTTGTGCACTTTCCCTTTTCTTTTCAAAATGGCTAACTTCTGAATGGAGAGGTGCTAACATTTGAATCTCAAGTCACATCTTCTGCTTCTCTTTCTGGGGTGGGGTCGGTTGGTCGAGGGTCTCTTCAATGTCATTTTCATTTCCAGAACTGAATTAGCTTGATGACCTAAACCCAGCTGTTGCTCTCTTAGGAGTGGGGTACAGAGAGTCGCTAGATAGTTGGCACAGGTTGCAACACTTTCAGCGGAGGTGTCCAATGCAGTTGATAGGTTAAATCAGAGAGCAACCGTGCAGCAGTGTTTTACACAAACTTCAGCCTCTGGATCAAATTCAAGGGCAGCCCCACATAAAGTACATTGTGGTAGTCACCAACAACGGTGTAAGCAGAGCAGCAACAGGCAGGGGGAAAGCTGCATAGCTGTCAACTTTTCCCTTTTTTTGTGGGAAATTCCCTTATTCCGAATAGGATTCCTCACGAGAAAAGGGAAAGGTTGACAGCTATGAAAGCTGTCGCGCAGCGGAAATTAATGAAGCAGAGTTCTTCTTAGAAATAATAAAATCTTTACTAAGTTGAAATAAACTTCTTCATCACATAGTTCCAAATAGTTTGAAAGAGATTACATACAGACTGAACTGAACACAGACTGAGCTCTATACTGGCTGCATACTGAGGCAGACACACACACTAGGCACCCTCAATACACTCACAACAGAGACTGGGAGAAAATGGCTGCTACATTTAAGGAGAGTGAGTCACATGACCCAGAGTGACTCAACAGTTAGTAGTTAGGCTTCAACTGTTTTAGTAGGCCGAATGACTTTGTAGTCCTTGTTGTGTATCTAACACTTCCCAGCCTGCTTTGCTGCTTTTGCTCTCATGTGTCTTTGTCACATGACAAAAGCATCACCATTTATTTCACAGGAGGAATGCGGCACTATTTGTCAACTATATCTATATCTATATATGTATATATCTCTATCTATCTATCATCTATCTATCTATCTATCTATCTATCTATCTATCTATCTATCTGGTTGACAAATGGTGCTGCATTCCTCCTGTGAATATATATATATAGCCTATATATGCTTTTCTCGGGGAAAAGCCCCCCAAATAAGCCAAGCATTGAAAGGGGCGGGTGACATGAGCACTCTCATGGCCACTTTTATCTTGAAAACCCTCAAAGTCCCTTTATTGGGGCCAACCCAATAGGGGAACCAGGCAGAGGGCCTGGTGCCCACCCTGTGGAATGCTCTCCCATCAAATTTTAAAGAAATAAACAACCACCTGACTTTTAGAAGACTTATGAAGGCAGCCCTGTTTAGGGAAGTTTTTAATGACTGATGTTTCGATGTATTTTTATCTTTTGTTGAAAGCCATCCACAGTGGCTGGGGAAACCCAGCCAGATGGGAGGGGTATAAATAATAAATTGTTGTTGTTGTTGTTGTTATAATCCAAAATGTCCCAAAATACTGCTTAAGCCTCTGAGTCCAGCAGGACTCTTTATCAGACTGGACGTTAAGCACAGTGAGAGCAATCGGGAATTATAAGGGATAAAATATGGTTTGGTATTAAAAACATAGAATCATAGAATCCTAGAGTTGGAAGAGACCACAAGGGCCATCCAGTCTAACCCCCTGCCAAGCAGGAAACACCATCAAAGCATTCCTGACAGGTGGCTGTCAAGCCTCTGCTTAAAGACCTCCAAAGAAGGAGACTCCACCACACTCCTTGGCAGCAACATAAGGCCTGCCTTGGTTTTTGCTGCATAGCCTTCCAAAAGACATGGCTATGGAGGTTGTCATGTCGAGCACATGCTCTTCAGAGATCAGTTTACCAGAACACTCAGAGACTGGGGTACAGTATTTGAACAGAAATAGCACTGGGACGGTTAGGCTGAGGGCTTGTTCCAGTGGACAGAGAACGTTAGTGTGCAGTTCTCATAAGCTCACCTGAAAAGGGACATTTTAGAGATGGGAAAAGACTCAGGAAAGGACAACCAAGATGATTCAGGGGATGGAGCAACTTTGCTATGATGAAAGGTTGCAGCCTTTTTAGCTGAGAGAGAAAGTAAGAGGGGACCTGATACAATTTTACAAAATTTTGCATGGCATGGAGAAAGTGCATAGACAATTTTCACTCTCTCGTGACACTACAGGGAGTTTTTGCACATTTCAGAAAAGCCCTTTTGATTATTAGGCTGTGTGTGTGTGTGTGTGTGTGTGTGTGTGTGTGTGTGAGAGAGAGAGAGAGAGAGAGAGAGAGAGAGAGAGAGAGAGAGAGGGAAGTTTGTGGTTTTTGAATAGACAAGAAGAGGACCAGTTTGGATTTGATATCCCGCTTTATCACTACCCTAAGGAGTCTCAAAGCAGCTAACATTCTCCTTTCCCTTCCTTCCCTACAACAAACACTCTGTGAGGTGAGTGGGGCTGAGAGACTTCAAAGAAGTGTGACTAGCCCAAGGTCACCCAGCAGCTGCATGTGGAGGAATGGAGACGCGAACCCAGTTCACCAGATTATGAGTCTACCGCTCTTAACCACCACACCACACTGGCAAACACACAGCGGAAGCCGGTAAACTTCCAAGGTGTGCTTGAAAACAGAAGGAATTACTTCCGGGTTTTGAGCGTTAGGGTTTTGAAACATTCAGGTTCCGAG